>JANHGC010003411.1:18705-53413 GCA_027560395.1 Boaedon fuliginosus
GGATGAAGTCACTGAAGCAGTCAGTGCGAGCTTAAATGGACTCTGGAGGATGGTAGAGGACAGGAAGGCCTAGAGGAACATTGTTCATGGGGTTGCGATGGGTCAGACACAACTTTGCAACTAACAACAATGAATTGTTTTTTCAAATAATTCCTTGTAGGAAAATTCCTTTTCTCTTCCTAATGTTTTGCAGTATAGCTCAGCAGCTATTTATTTCCTTTTTAAACAATGTTAATTGAAATGTTCTCTGTAGCTATCAGACAGAACTTCTGTAAAGATGTAAAGACAGGAAGTGAAAAAATAATACCTGAAATGATTTGTACTGATTTTATCTTTCTTTTAAGTGACAAATTTAATTCAGGCTGTGATTTCAAAAAGCCAGAAGCATACCTCAGGATTGAATATACTGAGAATATACAAATAGATTCACCATGTGGATAATAATTGTCACTCTTCTATTAGATTGGTTTACCTATTACTGATAAATCAGAAAGGTCTGTAGAAGCTTTTGAGACAAGCAAATGTTATTATATAGTAAAATATAAGTTTTTGTGAGCTGTAGCTCATTTCATCAGATGCATGGATTGACTTAATTAATATAAAATATATTGGGCCCACTGGGGAAACTGAAGGGAGAAAGGATGGTTATGCAGATTAGAGTCAGATTACAATTGTCTTGTCCATTAACCGTGGTAATTTGTTAAAGCCACTGTGTTTGTTCAGACATTCTTAGATAACCTAAAACCTGTTTATATATTTAAGCTTAGTTGTCACATGCTCAATTATGCTGCAGTAGTTTATTTACATCCAAATGGCTATTCTGAGATCTGCAATAGAATGTTTGGAAGTTGTGGAAATTGCATCTTCCTTAATTTGTTCTGTTCTGTTATTTCTTTGTCTATTTTGAATCCTGATGTTTTCTTTCCATTAATTCTTATGTTCAAAGTCTGGTTTGTTTGTCCTATGTGGTATCCAGAGGGGAGTTTCTGGTAGGTGACCTATTACTCATACTGACAAGAACCAAGTCCTTTGATCACAGCCCCAAACAAAGGCCAATGCAAACATACGATGTGGTTTTTATGAAAGATTTAGTAATGCAGCTTTCTGGCCCAGCCTTGAATTTTGTTTTGAGTGGCTGATCTCTGTTTTCAAGCACATGAAGCAATAGAAAGATAGTGGCTCCTAATGCATCCAAAACATTTTTCTCTCATGGTCTGGAACATGTGGAACTAGGGATTGGATTTTAAGGTCAGAGCTTGTAGGCTGACGTAAATTCTATCCTCCTCCGTGTCCTCTGTGGAAAATTATCAACTATTGCCCCAGAAGAGCTTTTGATATTTGATTCCCTAGCTTTTCTTCCTCTCTTTTCAGGGCTTGATAAGGCAGCTAGTCCTCTTGCCAGGATCTGATGCCACTTCAAGGATGTGCACTGGCATGAATGTTAATCTAGCAGTGCTGTCCATCCCCCAAATTCTGCAGGATCTGCCTGTGAAACCTGTGGGCAATGAGCTGCTGAAATACCCTTACGGTTAGTATAATAAAACATAGTTTTCATGTGATTTATTCTCCAGCTTGTATTCAAAATTACATACTGTACAAGAAGAACAATGTAAATATACCAAGTCGTCTGGAAAGAGTGAAGGTCTTTGTTAGTGATAGCAGTTGGTTAATGTCTGGCATAAAGCTCTACTAAAATCATTGTTGCATTCTGAATCAGCTGACAATCTGTGTCACTATTATGTAAAGTACAGCACAGATATTAATAGCACGTATTCAAGACACTGCACAACCCTGACTGATCTTTAAAAATTAAGAAGAGTCAGTACTTGTCTAGTACATGCATGGGCCACCACTAGGAGAATCCCTGGATTGTAAGCAAAACTGGGGAGTGAAAAAAGGGAAGGGCAATGGCAAACCACTTTTGCATTTTTTGCCAAGGAAACTACATGACATTAACAGTCAGGAGTTCAGTTTAGCTTGAGTGCAGCTTTACTTTTATCACAGTGCCTAAATCTCTTTTCCCAGAACTGTGAGAAAAACTTTGGGTGGTAAAAAATACTTAATAGCTCATAGCTATTACAGGTGAAGGTGGGGGATCCAGAGTATTTCCAGGTAGGGGCTTAAGTTATTTACTGTGCTAAGACATGGATTGTTTAACCACAGTAAATCACAACTGACTGAATTCAAGTAGTCTCCTAAGCCAAAGCCTATATGAAGTCAAAACCAACAAACCACAATATGGTTTAATGTTTTATGAACAAAGCCTGTGTATTTCCTGCAATGTCGTATGCCAGCCTAAAACAGATGCCCTGGTCCCACTGACATAAATTCAGGAAATTCATGACTGACATAAATTCATAAATAATCCCCATCTCTGATCTAGCTGGTTTCTTCCTTTCATTTCCCCCATGCCTCCCATCTGCAGTGCCATACAGCCTGAATTGAACTTCAGAAAATTGGCTGCATTGCAGGATTTGAGGAAGGATCATTATTCACTTGAGACCAGAAATTCATATCCTCAGATCACCTTCTACCTTCATTTCATGTAGCAAAAAGTACTTTGAGAATCAGAAGAGTACCTGTGGGAGTTCTTAGGATAACATTTAAGAACTGCACTCCCAAAACATAACTGTCCAGGAAGAAAGACTAGCTGCCAATGATTATAAAACATTAACATTAAAGCACATTGGATAATGAGTCTAGGATTCTCTGTATGTGTGCATAAAGGAATATAGTTGCAAGGAAATCTGAATGAGTACTTGTTGAAAGCCAGAAACCAGAAAGGAAACAAAAGAATTATATGCCTATCATAATTGCTAAGAACACCAGCTATTACTTTTCTTGGCATCTTTTAGAACTTAAGTCAATTTATCTTAGTTTTATGTTCATTCTTGTTATCATGAGGACTGGCTATCACAAGCAATGCTAGAAAACTGAAAATTAACATTTTAGGCCTATTTTGTACGTGTTGCTTTTTCATCATGGAGAGAATTTCCATGTAAGGGAAGAGCAATACATCATTGTGTGTGAAATGGATGTATTTATTTTGCTTCAAGAACCTGGGTTTGAAAGCCAGTGCTGCTTCACCAACCTTGTAATTGCAGCCAAACAAACAAGCCAATTCCACATGATAGGGTGCAATTTGTTTTTCTAGATGGAACTATTCCCATCTAGTAACTAGTTCACAAAAATTGTATCTGTGGAATCAGAATGAATGGAGTTTCATTAGAAGATAAGTATCTGAGGTGCCTGTTGAATTATGGCTACGCTGAATGATTTTAATAGGACTGGATAGAGGGAAGAAGAGGAATTAAAACCCAGATTCCTATAGGTTGTGTTCATATGATATAATTTACATGGTTTACTTGACTGTAGTTTCTTTTCTCGCTGTGTAGGATATAGTTTGAATTTAAACAATATTTTAGATTAGCTCATGTTTGATTGATTAGTGGTTCTATATGTTGAGAGACCATGACTTTAAATACTATACTTAGTCCAACCTTTATTGAAGTCATTGATTCAAAGATCAATGTAGAATTATGAATTATAGGTCACCGAAATATTCTCAAAATCAGTTATTTTGACATATATACATGAGAAAGAATTACATTACTATTTACTCAGGAGAATTTGAAACATTCACCTTCTGGTGGGAAAATCTATTTGCATTCTCCCCCACTCTTTCTCCCTCCCTCCCTCTCTCTGTTATTTTTTGGAGAAAAAAGTTGAATGTTAAACTAATTCTTGCTTACTAAAGCTCAGAAGGCCAAAAGATATATGTTACTGAAGTAGATATGTTTATTACAGCAGCAAGAGTAGTTAAGGTAACTGGTTAAATCAGGGAATATTATAATTGCCAGCAGCAAACAAAGCAGGAGGAAAAAACCATAATCTTAAATATGTACAGATTGTTAAGAATGCTTAGTAGAAAAACTAATTGTGTTACCTATACCAGTAAATATTCTAAAATAAATAGGTTTATCTAAACATTGTTAAGTCTAGGTTCATACCAATATACATAAAAAATGAATACAACTTTAATTTTAATTTTTTAAAATATATCTCCAGAGCATTCAGAGTTATTTTATTTGTTTGTAGAAATACAGCAAAAGTGTTTCCTGAAAAGTATATTTCTATTTCTATTTAACTGTGAATAATGTTGTAAAGCAATATATTCTGGTTTTGTAGTATGCAGTAGGTAGACTTACACTATGATAACATTTCTTACAAAGTCAGAGCAAACCTTGATCTGATCATATTTGATTTTTGTTGATGTTCAGAAGCAGATATGAAGCTGACTTTGGGTTCCCGCCCTCCTTGCACCAAGACTGAAAGTGGCCAATTCTGGTTAAACATTGTTCAGAAGGGACTACATCTCTGTACCGGGAATGAATGGATTTCCATGCTAGAAGGTGAAATGCTTTCTGGATATTGTTGACCTATGGATGCTTTGAATTTTAATAATACTAGTTTATGGACTGAAAATATTTTCCTGGAAATCCCAAAACCAAATTCCCTTGTCTGTTACATTATGTAAGCTAGCATTACCAATTCCAATGGTAAACAACATGGAGAAAATTCAAATGAAATTGTCCTACACCCTGAGTATAACATAGAAAAATAGAAGCTTTTTGACAGTGGAATTAAACTGCTTAGAAATAAGCAGTAATAAGAAATAAGAAATGCTGCTGATAATACATTGGCCAAGAGGGAACATAACTAGTTTAAATAAGGTTTATACAATGGAGTATGATCCTGTGAGTACAGTGGATAAATATTTATTTAGATTGAGTAATTTTGAATAAGATCAGACAGGACGAGTGAATGGGTTTGAAAGAGAATTTGAGGCCAAAGATATACTGTAGGCACAGTGAAAGAAGACTACGAGAGGAAAAATATCAGGAATAGTTATTCTGCTGGATCAACATCTCTATAGCATTGCCTTGATAGTGACAATAGGTTTCCTTGTTCCCTGACATTTTCTAGTTGAAGAAAGATTGGACTATTTGGAAGAATATCAGAGATTATCTACAAATTCTGAAACCTTGGGCATTGAGATCTTTGTCATCCCTATGGTGGGTCTTTTTGTAGCTACTGCTAATCGCTTCACTCCTCCTGGATCAGCCATTTACAAATGGATTGATGAAAAATTTGTGCCTTACCAAAATCTCCCCACCTACCAAGCTCAGTCCTGGGAATTCTTCACTGTGGGAAAAAAGGTACTGTGTAAATTCTGTATTCTTTTGTTTAAATTAACTTATTTAATTTGAGCGAATCAAAACTGTTGTTGAATCATTTTTTTCTAATGCTATACAACATAGCAGTTGCATTTTCTGCAATGGAAAACAATTGCAACAAGTTAGAGTCTTAATTTTTATGGGAAACTTACTGAAAATGTTGAGGATCAATATTCAGGAGGGCGTAGTACTAAACTGATGCAGTAGAAAGAACTGAAAAATAAGCACTGATAAAGGTTGGTTAGCAGAAACAAATCTATGACCTATTCAGAAAACTCTTATTTTTTAAAAAGAAACAACTATGGGAATAAAATGAAGAGACCCTGAGCTCTTGGCTAGGAAATGAACATCAAAATAAAAAAATAGGTGGTTTCAACTTTCACAATTAAGACCATAATTTCTGTTGCTAAGCAAGGTGGTTAAGTGAGTCATCTCTGATTTTATTATTTTTTTGCCAGGATTATTAAGTAAATCACTGCAGTTGTTAAGTGAATCATGTGGTCATTAAGTGAATTCAGCTTACCTCATTGACTTTGTTTGTTGCTAAATGAATGATTGGAAGTCGAGAATTATCTATACAAATAAATACTGTTTTCTTCTAAGAAAACCAGAATAGGGCTGGAAGGGAACTTGGAGATCTTCTGGTCCAACCCCTTGCTCAAGCAGGAGACCCTATACCATTTCAGACAAGTGACTGTCCCGTCTCTTCTTAAAAACCTCCAGTGATGAAGCACCCACAATTTCTGAAGGCAAGCTGTTACACTGGTTGATTGTCTTCCCTGTTAGGGAGTTTCTCTTTAGTTCCCAGTTGCTTCTCTCCTTGATTAGTTTCCATCCATTGTTTTTTGTCCTACCTACAGGTGATTTGGAAAATAAGTTGACCCCATCTACTTTGTGGCAGCCCCACAAACAGTGGAATACTGCTATCATGTCACACCTCTTTCATCTAGAATAGCCAATTCTAAATCCTGCAGCCGTTCTTTATATGTTTTATAGTATCCAGGCCTTTAATGTGCATTCAAGTATCCACTTCTCTGACGTTTGGCAGATGAACAGGGATGAACAATCTTTTGGTGGCCAAGACTAAGACATGACATATGGGGTGGGGTGGGGAGCTGGACTATGCATATGGCTGAACCCTATTTCCTGGTACTAGACTTTTTTTTCTAAATTGTGTACCTTAGAGTGTGTGAAATAGTTTATGTATTCACGTGTTCCTCCAGTCAAAATATATTTGGTTCAGAAACTGATCCATTTAAAATTGTAACTATAAAATGTACATGCTTATTTCATAACTGTGTAATTATTATGTAAGGGAAACTTAAGATGAAGGTTTTTGAAGATACAGATGGACTGTCTCCCTATACTGTATCTATGGTGCTAAAAAGCATTAGATAATTCAGATTCAGACTTGGCCTACTTTGGAGAATCCCTGATTTGATCCAGATACCTAGTAAATCTTACTGAAATAATAACTGAACCAAATTCAGATAAAAATTATATATAGCCTTAATTGCATCTCCTGCTATGTTATTGCAAGCCAAATTCATATTATGTCAAGAATTAAATCTACACTTTTTATGCTTGTGATTGTTCTGTGAAAAATGAATGTCTAAATTGTTGCTTCTTTGCTTTTCAGCTTTTCCTTGTAGTGGCTAATCTTGATCAGAATCCAAGGGGTCATGAGTTTTCTATAATTTATAAATGGAGCTACAGAAAAGAGAAATTTACCGTGTTCCAGAGGATTACCACTCAGAATGCTAGGGATTGGGAAGCATTTGTCATTGATGGAGAGACCTTTCTTGCAGTAGCTAATCACAGAAAAGGTATCCGAATACTAATGTTTAATCTGCATATGCAAATTTCCTTTAATTTTTCATTGACACTTCTTATGATTGGAATTTTGTTATTTTATTGGCAGAAGATTTGAGCCTCTAAAGTGTACTAGTTGATTATTTGGCCTTGCCTGGGTTTTTTTTTAAAGAAGGGGCAGTGCCAGGCTAACTCAGGGCAACGCCAGCTTGGCTCTGGGGCAAGGCCGGCTCTGAGGAAAGGCAGCCGCACCGCAGCTGTTTGCCGGCCTTCTGAAGCCCCCAGCACCCCCTCCCACATCATTTTCGGGCCTTCTGATGCCCCAGCGCCCCCTCCACAGGCACAGTAGAGGTTCTCAGTGAATCAGTGCCATGGGCCATACCTTCTTGGGCCTGTCACCTGCTCCTCAGCATGTGCGGAATGAAAGGGGAAGAGTGTCCGTTTCCTCCCTCCCTTTCTTCCTCCCTGTCTGCTGAAGCCTACAATTCCCAGCGTTCTGTGCCCGATTTGTATGCGTTGCCTCTATTGGCTGGAGAGCTGGAGGGCTCAGCATTCTGTGCCCAATTTGCATGCCTTCCCTCTATTGGCTGGACAGCTTCAGGCCTCAGTAGAGCAGCTTGGCAGTTAAATGTCATGGGGGTTCACTTTGGCACCAAATTTTGGGGGAAAATAAACCCAAAACCCATTTGTGACCCCCACAGAGTTTCTCACCAGAGGGTAAGGTATGTGTATGCCACATTTGGGCCAGATTGGTGCTGGCATGGAAGAGCCTATTGAGAACCTACCCACAAACCCAGAAACCCACTCTTCTCTTTTATAGATATAGATAACTACATGGAGAGGCAGTGATAGGATACCAGTCTGAATGGCTTGTAAAAAAAGAACCATCTGGCAAACAACACTGGGCTTGTGTAATAAATTATAGTCTATACTCTTCAATAAAATGATCTTCATCCTGGAGTGCATTGATTCATATTGATAATACTATTATTATTATTCAAATTATGCAAATGGATGCAAATAATATAACCTTGTTGTTGTTTTTTAGCAAACATTGAGACTTAATGGATGCCCCCTAAATAGTGCAATGAGTTAGGATTTTACTATATTTACCGGTATGTCTTTCTGTCTTAACCTAAGAGCTAGTTTGGCATAGTATGGTAGTTAAGATTCAGACTAGAAACTGGGAGACCGTGAGTTCTAGTTTTGCTTTGGGCATGAAGTCAGTTGAGTGATCTTGGGCCAGTCACTTTCAGCCTAAGAAGGAGGCAATAGCAAATCACCTCTGAAGAGCCTTGCCAGGAAAACTATAAAAACCTGTCCATGAAGTTTCTGAGAATTGGACACAACTGAACAAAAGAAAACAAAAACCTACTTTATAAGGCAGCATTCAGAAACATGGTATCTGATTCTGGACACAACATATAATTGTCATGATTTATTGTTAATGACAGCTTTATTCTCCATCAGTTTGTCTAATCTGTTTGAAATACATTTGTTTGGAATACAAGTAGAATCAATTGAAACAAAAGAGAAACACTGTTTGTGGAACTATCTCATCTCTGAAATGAGAACGTACTGCCACCAAGTGGTCTGCTGAGATAATATTATCATGTAAAAGGAATTGTAGTGTCTTCTAATAAGATTTATGTACTTAAAAAATTATATAGCTATGGAAAGCCTTACATTAGAAAAAAAAAGTATTTCAGTTTTATGAAGCAAGCAAGAATGTTGTCAAAATAAAATGTATTATATCAGTCAGGTACTAGCTATTATCCCTATTATTTTTGCAGAAACAAAGAAGTTGGGGAAATGATTAAAATATTTTGCTTAACATATTAAAAAGTTTTAACTATAATCCTTGCATGCCATTTTTTTCTCTTGCCTGTCACTTATGTTCCTTTTTCCTTGCCAACCACTATATGTTTGGGAGACAGAAAGAGCATTTCCACGGTTAAATTAGCACTTTGTTTACAAAGTAGTCCACAAAGAATGGTATTTGTCTTGGAAAGACATTATTTTATATAGACTGAATTAGCAATAGCAATAGCATTTAGACTTATATACCACTTCTTAGTGCTTTAAAGCCCTGTCTAAACTGTTTGCAGAGCCAACATATTGCCCCCAGCAATCTGGGTCCTTATTTTACCAATTTAGGGAGGATGGAATGCTGAGTCAACCTTGAGCCATTGAGAATTGAACTGCTGGCAGTCAGCAGAATTAGCCTGCAATACTGCATTTTAACACTCCATGGCTCTTTTTAACATCATGTTCACAAAACTCAGAATTGTCTGGTTCCTCTTTCCCTCTTCCTTCTTCTGTTTCGCCACTGGCTCTGGAGAAAAGATCTAATTGTTCATTTACAAATTTAAATTTATGATTTGTTACTAAGTCACAACTTAGATATCCTTGGCTAATTTAAACATGTGAGCAAATGGAAGAGAACCTGAAACTATGCTTTTAAAAGTAACCAAGATACATTCTGGCTTTTCATTTAAGAGTAAACCATTGTTTTCATTACATGTATCATTCTTCTTTTCTTCTTTTTTTTTTTTTTTCATTTCCAAGTTCTGGATTGACTTTCCTCATCAAATTAATTTCAAAAACTCAAATAAAATGAAAGTAGTAATAAATATCTCTAATATCTTTGTGCATCTTTCAACTCTTCCTGTTTTATCATGTTTCTATATCACATCCACTCAGATTATTCTTTCCTTACTCTTCTCTAGGAGATAACCACAATATCAATAGTGTCATATATAGATGGAACTCTAGAAGAGGACTTTTTGAAGCCAATCAAACTATTCCTACCTCAGGAGCCTATGACTGGGAATTTTTCACTATTGGTCCTTATTCCTTTCTGGTGGTAGCCAATACATTCAATGGAACATCAACCAAGATTTATTCTAACATCTATATTTGGCTCAACGGGGGTTTCCAGCTTTTCCAGTCAATCTTGGTAAGATATAACAACGGGAGAACCAATTTCTTTAAATGCTTAGGCAAAGTTATGATCAAACAATTAAATTTTTATCCATTGTACATAAATATGCATAATAGAGGATGTGGATTGTACATATAGAACAAGAGCTCTGTCCTTTAGGCTGTTTCTTTTTGCTTCTACCACGTTCTGTTCAATGTCACAACCATAAGAAAGTCAAATTTCCACCCCCACCCCTTTGCTCAGCTTCAGATAGGCCATTAAAATACTTTTATTCTTTACCTTTTTTATGTTCGTTTGTTTACCTATCTATTTTAAAGGTCATTCTGTTCTGTTTTCAAATGATTTGTTTCATATGACAGTGTTTTAAAACAAACTGGCTATCAGGGGAGTCCTTTATATATGAATCACAATTCGTAACTACTGTAGTTTAATAAATTAAATAAATGAATAAATATATATGTAAAGGACAATTTGGAATCAAATATTGCTGCATACAGAAAACCATGTGATTATAATTCTTTCAGTAAGGATAGATACACATAGAATGAGTTAAGTTTATGTGGGTAAAAAAGTGACTTAAAGGGGCAAGTTCAAGTGCTTGAAAAATTACCCTACCACACTGTCCTCTTTCCTGATCTTCTTAGGTTGATGGTCAGGCTGGTGTGGTGAGGAAATCTTTTCCTAGTGTCTGGAAAAGCTGTTGGATGAACAGAACATGCTGAAAATGAATCAAAGCAAGATGGAGATAGTGATAGTCCATCATGATTCTTAGTCAGCTCCAAAGGTGTTGTTGAGGAAGGAAGCACAACTCCTGGGGCAGTAGATCTGCAACTTGGGCCTCCTCTTGAAGTCACATTTACTTCTGGGTGGCAGCTGGAAACTTGAGGCCAGGATGGTCTTTGGTTTGCTGTGATTGGTGTGCCAGCTCTACTTTATTCTAGAGTGTGAAAATATGTGATTACAACTCATGTGCATTTAGATTAGTGTAATGTACTGTGTATGGTTCACCTGCTGGCAGGTCCTGGCTTTTGGAAATATGTAACATTTTATCAATACATTTCCAGTACAAAGTGCTGTTTTGGACCTATTTATATTTCATATTTTCAAAATGATCTGTTCCAGTCTGAAATGATCCATCCTATCTCCCAGGAGAGGCTACTGGATGTTTACGTGATGTGAGGAGGTCTTAGGCCACTGTTTCTAGTTATAGTCCCAATGCTCTGAAACAGCTTCCACTCTTCAAGCGAATCTGTTGTGCTTTATACTTTTTGCCATCATTATTATTTGGGGTGTTAAACATTGTGCATTAGAGTGATTAATAAAGTTCTGTCCAATTATTATAACTGCAATAAGATTTAATTATTAGAACTACTTCTTAGGTTTTAACTGTATTTGTACAGTTGTTTCTATTATAAATTGTCGTGAATCTTTGGTAGAATTAAATGGGAAATTTCAGTCCTAAACAAAATAAATTATCCAGATATGATTCAGACAGGGATGGGTTCCTACCGATTCGCTGGCACCGCGCAGCTGTTGGATCAGAGTGCTTGAAGAACACCACAAAGATTTTGAAGTCAATTGCGCGCAGCACGCTTTTGACAGCTGATCGGGAAGCGCACCCACAAAGCGGGTAACCAGCGAACCGGTAGGAACCCATCCCTGGATTTAGAAGTGAAGGAGAAAGGCTGGTAAACCACATTTATAATGTTTTTGAAGAAAAATATATTAATATGTTCATAACATATGATGAATTCATCCTGAATCAAGTTTAATTTAAGTGAATCTATTCTTAACCAGAATTTAGCACCCAGCCAAACTTCCCTCATCTCAAAAAAATTAAATAAATTCAGCCCTGGTTGGATGGGAGCTTCGGAAATCACAATGGTCTGCACTAGACTGAGAAGCTTTTTAAAAATACTAAAAGGAAACCAGTTTCAGATTATTGCCACCTCGAGTTCCCTTTGACCAGGGAAATGAGGCGGGGTATAAATCAAATAAATAAATAAATAAATACATTATTGTTGAGAAAGCCACAGGCTAGAAAAATATGTTTTATCTAGAAGCTGAGTTCAGCTACTAAGAGTTACTAACCTTTTTTTTTTTTACAAATAACTATTTTTTGTTGCTTACTGCTTATCACCAAATTTAAGTTTGTGGGTCAAGTACAACAATAGTTGTTCAATAATAGAAAAACAGCCTGAAGTAAAGACATCTGTTCCTTTTACAGCCAAATAATATGGGGATTTCCATTAAAAAATGTAACATTTGTACAAGCTGTTAATTGGAGCAGACAGTTGGTCTAGTATGCCAAATTGATTTTTGGAGAGAAAGGCAAATCCTCTAGACATCTCTTCCTCATACTGGGTCAGATTATAACGTATGTCCTTCTACTGATGTGACTCATTGAAAATTTCTTTTTCTTCCTCTCTTTTTCTAGACTTTTGGTGCTGCTGACTGGGAGGTCTTTTACATCCAAAACAGAGTCTTTCTTGCTGTGGCAAACAGTCACAGTTATGACAGTAGCACTCTACCACCGATCAATACTTTCGCCATTAATTCTTCCATCTATGAGCTTAACATCACAGCACAGTTATTTGTCAAGTTTCAGGACATCCCTACATACAGGTGCTTTTTCTGAGTAGTGCTCAAAACATCAGCATGGGGTTCTTTTAGTAGAAAAATACTTCCAGGAATGCTTGAGTTTGCTTTTGTATTCTAAAAAAAAATCTGAATATTGTCTTAAATTGCTCTTGCCAGTAGAAATATATAATAGAAACACTAACATTTCCCTTTTTTTGAAATTATACTGATTTCAGAAAATTGTGGCACTTGTTGCCCCCCCTCCCCCCACTGCCCACCCCCAGTTCTAATATAAATGGAAATAGGGTGTGTTCATCACTGATTCTCTGACTCTTGCAATATTTTCCTATTTGGTTTGTTCATGTCACAGTGCTTTAGACTGGGAATTCTTTTCAGTGGGAGAAGACAGCTTTTTGGTTGTTGCAAATTCCTATGATGGTGTGACCTTCTCTGTAAACAGTATTATTTACAGGTAAGTAATAAAGAGAAAATGCCTCAGTTTTTTCATTTGCATATATTGGAGTCTTTAAAAAGGACAGAAAAAAATAGAAATGATTGAATCCATATTACTATGTTAATCTGTAGAGGAAGAAAATATGTACTGAAGATTACCATTCTGTCACCCTATTCTTGATGCTAAATAGCAAATATTCAGATTAAAACAACTAGGTTATTGGAATAAATTTGGCGTTCAGCTGTTCCTGAGACTTCCCTTATCAATTACTTCTTGTTGTACCTACATGAAAAGCTTTTGAAAATTATTTTTGAAAACTCAGATTTTCAGAACAGAAACTAAATCCTGGCTCATGCATCCAAGCTCTTTATCTAGTAAGCAAAAGGTTAAGTTTCTCCTTTTTCACTATTTAAAAATAAAAGTGTCACATTTGATGTTCTCCATTCTGTCTCTGTGTACACATACGCACATTATGTTAGCTTCTGCAAACAGATTTTAGGTGGGAAGATGGGTGCTGTAACTGATGGGTGTTGCACATGTAGTTCAGTGCAGGTCTGTCTTCCAGATTGTCAATGTGCAGTAGAATCCATATCACAAAACCAACACTTACTTTGGTTAACTAACTATTCAAGGGAAGGAGGAGAAAGAAAAAATCCCCACACTTTGCTCCTTTAAATCCTCTACTTGGAATTGAAGCCCATAGAATAACAGCTGGTTATCTAAGCCTGATGAGTCCCTAAAGGAGAAAACTGTCTTGTAATAATCTGCCTTCTAGTGGTCAGTGAAACTGAAAACCCTACCCATGATATACAGTATATTGTGTAAAAAAAATATGAGAACCCACCTCTCCAAAAAGAGGGATAAAAGTCATATAAGGCTCATTACATGCAAACATAACATAATGTGGCATTCATATTTCTTTGCTCTGAGAGATTTGAAGAAATGGGCTGTATATGCATTGTGATTATACCTGTTCTGTAGCTTTGTTAACATAAATCTCCTTCCCTATGTGCCTGTAGAGAGGGAGTTTGGTATTCGAGTGGGGAGTTCTGTACTCGGGGAAAAAAATCACTAGTTATTCAGTGAGAAATAGATGCAGATGATAAGAGTTGCTGGAGCCAGAAAATACCTGGGAGCCCAACCCAAGGAAATTTGGTTTAAGTAATTCCATATTTGAATTATCTTTATTACCTGCATGATAATAAAATGATATTGAATGAATAATACACTGCAACTGTATATCAGGAATAGTAATCATGATGTCTTCTAGACCAGGTTGTCAAACCTGTGGCCTGTGGGCCATATGCGTCACATGCTGGCCACTCCCATTTTAGCGAAGGGGGGAAAAGTTATGATACATCATGTGATGACCACGTCATGCCGCAAGTTTGACACTCCTGTTCTAGACATTTTGGACAGTCAGCTCCAGTTACTACAATCCAAACCCAAAGCACTCTAAATGTTGTAATCATAATAATCTGCAAAACACCAAGTTGCTTATTTGTGATCTATTACAAATTAGAAGTAAAATTTTTAGAATATTTCCTAAAGTTCCTAGCCACCTGGCTATTGGACCATTTTGTTTCAGAATTTGGGAACTGAGTACATCTCAGTATATCTGGGGAATACCAGGTTGTGGAAACTGATTTGTAGGTTATCTGAATTTACATGAAAGGAATGTTTCTCCAGTTCAATTCCACAGTAAGAAAACAACTGTAAGTACTGAAAGAATGGCATATTATGAATTGAAAATTACAAACTGAATAACTATTTTGTCTGCACTGCAGATGGCAAGGATATGAAGGTTTCGTAGCAGTTCACCATCTTCCAACATTTGGCTGTAGGGATTGGGAAGCTTTCAACACTACAGCTGGTTCTTACCTCATGTATTCAAGTGCAAAAGAACCCCTCTCCAAGGTGCTGAAATTGAAATTTTTTTGACCTGAATGGAGATACTTAAGTTTCTTGCTATAAGCAGAGAGCATGGACTTGGGAGGAATTGTTTTAATTATTCAGATTATTCAATTTGTTATACTTCAATTAATACAGCCAATATAAGAAAGAGATTATTCTGGTGCTTCTCAGCTAGCTGAGTGGGAGGCTGTTGGAAATTAGATTTTAATAGATCCTTTCTGCTATTAAGTTGAATTGCATGACTGTACATTTGAACTGGCCAAAGATATTTGTGAATTGCTAGGGTTTGCTAGAAGTTTTTTAAAATATGAAATTCTGTAATATATGAGATTCATGGGATCACAAAGGCCCAACTGTTTTTTTTTTCATGAGCAATTTCCAGATTTGAATCTCAGGGTTTCAAGGAAAAAAAAATTCTGAGCCTTGCTGAGAAAATTCAAAATTCAGTTATTCCTTTATTACTGGCTAGTGGCTACCCTAGATTGCATGACATATATTCCTTATTGTAGAAGGGCCGTGTCTTTACAAAAAGTCTTGGATTTATTATGAGTCTTCCAGGTTGGTATTCTCTAGTTTTGCAGCATAGCTACAAGGAAAGAAAAGCCAACATTGTTTAAAAGTTTCTGTTTTAAGCTTTAGGAAATAATGCTTCTGAACTTTTTCACATGGGGACATCAGGAAAGCCCAGTACTTTTATATGGATTTATGATATCTCTGCAATAAACTCCATTCCTAGTTGACCCTAATTTTCTTAGTTTATTTTCCTGTTAGTTTGTGAATAGTAAAGCTTCTGTTTGCTGCTAAAATGTATTATTGTCCATTCACAAAATATTATATGTAAATTGTTGATGGTCACATTTGTTATATGGATATATGGAAGTGGAATTATTTATTATTGGAATAATATTTACAGTATTGAAAGCAGTTCCTAATAAAATAAACAGAGTGATTTGCACCATCTCAGAGGTGCTGTGTCAGAGCCTATTTGCATTCAAACTTCATGTCAGTTTTATTTATTTCTTGGATTTATATCCCGCCTCTCTTCACCCCTTCCAGGGGAACTCGAGGCGGCAAATAGATAATAGTTAGATGAAATCTAACTACAGCTACAATGTCTAAGTTACCTTAAGAATTGAAGTTATCCAGTCTGGATTCATTTTGACATTTATAAAAAGTAAAGCACAGTGAGAAAACTTAACAATTCATTACAATAACTTGTATTTACTTCAAACAATAGATGGTGAAATTATAGAATTTCATATATGTGATGTGGGGCATGTGTTGAAACCAAAAACAGTAGATGGAACAGGAAATAAGTGCACTGAGTAAGACAGATTGCTGTTTGCCTTGGAGTCTGCTTTGCCTATACCCCCAGGTTAGATTGCCTGTCTTCATCTGCAATGGGGGATACTGTTAAATTTTGTTCCATTTCTGGAAATAAGTATACAAAAATTGGAAAAGGAATACATGGGCTTAAGTCCCGAATCCAGGATACAGCTTAGTGGGTAACTCTGGGCCAGTTACTTTCTATCAGCCCAAACTACCACATGATAGCAGGGATAAAATGCATGGAGATCCCCCTCCTCCCCCATTTCATTTGCCGTTCAATTAAAATGTCTTAGTATCAATAGTGTTTTGAAGCGCTGGGTACCGTTTGTTCCCACTGGATCACCAAATATCATGAAAGTCAGCATTCAAAACAATGAAAAAATGAAGCTTAACCTTAAATCCTGAGAGATCCTATGCAGAATACCAACGTCTTGTGAGATTTGGTGATTTTACTAATGTGAAATCTTTTTTGTCCTTTTTAAAAAACAGATTACATATTTCGTTTTTTATTTCTCAGATACCCTCTAAAGCTATTGTGAATGCTCTGCCTTCTGCAGGTCCTGTGTTGTCAAAGATTGACAACACAATCTTTGTAGTAGACCAGTACAATTGTTTAATTAATATATATTTTGCACTCGAGAAGTAATAGTCAAAGGTCTTTCCTTTGTTACCTCAGCATCATAACTGCTTCTTCTGTTAATCCAAAGTGTAAGTCATTTAGTTTACATTTAGTAATGTTTGATTCCACATTTTACTGTATGTTTACATCAGCATTATCAACAGATGATTTGTAATGATTACTTGCTTTAAAATATCTGTGGATCTTGGTCATCCAGGTCATGGTTGTCTCAAAGGTGCTTTTTCAAGAGGCAACTGGGCTTTGTTTTTCTTTGAAGATGTTTTGCTTCTCATCAGCTCTGCTTAAAATAATTGATATGTAATCCATTGATGATATAAATGAGTGCAATAGTATAAACCAGGGGTCTCCAACCTTGGCAACTTTAAGACTTGTGGACTTCAACTCCCAGAATTTCCTCAGCCAAAGCAGGAATTACTGTTACTAAATGATGGGTGTCATGTGACTGCATCACTTAGTGACCATAATCCTGGCAGTCCTATTTGCCATTGCAACCCTAGGACCATGTGGTCATTATGGAGGAAGAGGTAGGAGTCCCAGGCAAGCAAATGATGTGGAGCACAGGCAGATGTGGGGGTGCCACAAGTGACTGGGAGAATGGGCTGGGCAGATGCTGCAAAACCTGGATGGGTGAAAAAGTGGCTGTAAAGGGAATAACTTGAGAACTCCTGATGGTCCCCACTGAATTTGTGTGTGGGAAGCTGGCAGAGAATGTAGGAAATCATGATCAAACAACCTTGGCTTACTGTGATATCATAATTGTGAGCTGGCCACCGAGTGCCCAGATTTTGATCACATGACTGCAGGGAGGCTGAAAAGGTCAATATTCAAAGGACCAGTCACAAATCCACCTTTGTTTGTGCCATTGTAAATTTGAGCAGACACTGAATGAGTAGTTGTAATCCGAGTGATACCTGTAGGGACACGGTCCAAAGCAACTTTTCGTACTTATTCCAAATATTTTCAACAGCAAATGTGTCTAGAGATAATGAAGCTGCAATCCAGGTATAATCCTGGAAAGTCTATGCAGCAAAAAGGAAAAGGCAAGCAAAATGGAAAAGCAAGCAAAGGATATGGGCACTTGCCCTTCTGCCGAAGGTCTATCTTCATGATATTATTTCCATATAAAGTCATGCAAATGTTTCAGTCTTGGGTTTTGTTTTTGGCTACTGATAAATATAGTAACTGATATGGATACAAGGCAAAAGAATGAGCTTTTTCTTAATAAAAAAGATTCCACAGAGCAAATGATAGTTACAACTCCTCTGTCTCATAGATTGATATACTAGTATTCTCTTCCTTATTTTCCATTGCAAATGTTGAATTCTTCTCTGCTTCATCCAATCTCTTCAGGTTATAGCACTAAACTTTAGTTTATGCCAAATAAGCAAAATATTGCTGATAATTTAGAGCTATGTTATCTGGGCTTAAAAATCCAGAATATCACAAAATTGCAGCAAAGAATATCATCTAGTGGTATTCCAGATTATTATGGGCCAGATATAATAAGACCATTAAATAAAATTGGCTGCGGTAAGTGCTGCCATGTTTCTTAGTCCAAAGTAAAAGGATCTGTTCCTTTATGAGACCAGCTGGTGGCAAGCAGGCAAATGTTCTATTGGGAAAAACAATTGGCCTCCTACAGATAACCATTATAACCACAATAATTATTTTTAAACCCACAGGAAAGTTCTTGGTAATAAGATCTGCAGGTAGGAATTATGAGTCCTTTGTGAAGAATTAGTACTTAATTTAACTCATCTCCTTGCTCCTTCCATCTTTCTTTTTCCCTATGGGCTATATTTATTAAATTGTCATCTTGAAGGCAGAAATATTGATTTTTAATGTTTGTACAGCACCTTTTTAATAAAGGAAGAGCAAGAGGATAACCTGTTTGATTTTTTAAACAGTTTAAAAGGAAAGAAAATGACATTGGTTGACTTTTTCAGGATTAAATTACATAATAGATGGATGCACAACCACCAGTATTTTTTAATGGTGCAGGAATTTGTGATGCTCATTATGAGAGATGTCATAACTATATTCTACACTGAGAATTAGGAAGTAAAGAGTTTCAACATCAGACTGAATTATATCCCCATAACTCAAATATTACCAGAACATTTACATCCTGCACAACAAATGAATTGCAATGAATGGTACATAAGCAGTAGAATAAAACTAGTAATAAAAAAAAACCCAACTGTCCTGAAATTTCACAAAGTGTTGCTTAACCAGCTGTCCCATGGTGGGCCTTCAGATATGATCACCAGAAAGAATTAATAATGCACAGAACTAAAAATGTGATCCCTTTCAACACCTTACAGCTCCTCCTAGGATCACACACACAATCTAAGAAAAAGGCCTTGAGGTTTTAAGGTGATGCCACATTTGTGCTCCCACTTGTTCAAGATCCCTTTGGGAGAGTGAAGCTATAGTACTGCACAACCCTACAGGATAGCTATCAAGATTAACAAATGCATCCAGTAGAAATCTATATATGTTGCGTAATTGGAACATTGTGGAGTCTTTGGAGCTCTCTGAACATGGTTGCTTACATAGTTGTTTTATTATCTGACTAAGCAGCACTGATGTTGCCTATTTAGATAATGGAATGTCAGCAAGCAAAACTATGCTCTGAGAGTATCAAGGACTCCAAAATTCAACCCTGAGCTATATATATTTCCCAAAAGTAGCGATGGAAAGCCATGTTGTCACACTAGAAAAACATAGCAGAGAGTCAACGATATAATCAAAGGTTCTCAAGAGTCTTAAAATGCATTAGAACATGCAGATAAAGACTTAATTTTGAACTCTGTTTTCAAACAGCAAGTCTAACATGTTTCTGTGCCTAGAGCAATGTGTGAATATTATATAGTGTTGCTGTCAAATTTATTGCTACTAGTAGATTCTCTTCAGTACTAACCTTGCTTTATTGAAGTCTGACAAATTCTGAAAAGGTTGGATTCAACATGATTTTCAAACAGAATCTGTTTACAGGGGATCTCTTTTTATAGAGATTTTAACCTTAAAATCATATAAAGAAGCATTCCTAATTTGATATTTTATTTATTTATTCATGTTTCTTGACTACTCATCTCTTACTCAGTGTGGGGCTCTTTATAGGCTTCTTATTGCTTTTTCTATTAGCTTTTTCTTATATTATCTTTTCTTGGCCTAAAGATTTCTGCTCTCAGATGCCAGGACTAGATTTTTCTCTAGTTAAAATTATTATTCATTTTTTCCCCTTTTCAAATTTATTAATCCCCAGACCAGCTGCGCATTTGAACCACCATTTGCAATACAGTAACCAAATGTAGAAATAAACAATTTCATCATTATGTATCTGCCCCATCTTCCTGAAGGGAATCTGTTCAGCATTATTTTTGTTATAACATATGCTCCCCCCTCCCCCCCCCGTTTCCTGGCACCATAAGGTTTCTGGAATTAAAAACACATTATTAATCCGATGGAAGAAGTATTAATCCAGATGCAGTATAAAGTCTATCCCTTTTTAGATTTGTAGCACACACACAAACATACATGTTACATATTAAATTACACCAAATTGTCTGGGTCCTTATTTGCAAAATCTATGAATTTGGTGATAGAACTTTCTGTAAGTTTTGAAGAAAGTGGTTGTCTTTTCATTCAGAGTATTAAGCAAAAGTCAACCATGTACATATTCCATTGGCACCACAAGCACATTTGTCAGGATTATATTGCTCCATTTGAAGAATTTTAGATTTCTCTCTTGGAATAAGATCTTGATTGTGAACTTTAGGGAGCCAAAATAAAGCATGTGCCATTCAAAGACCTTTTTATACATTTTTTTCTGTTGGGTGCACTATTGGTAACAATAGCTTAGAGCTTAGGGAAATGTGGTTTAGACATTTTTACCATATTTATAATGTCAACACATTTTTTACCTTTTATGAAACATTTTGTTTTTTAAAAAAAATTAGAAAAGTCCTGGCTGAATTAGCAGGAAATAAACTTTCTGTATTTCATCCAACATTTTCTTCTTTAGAAAACAGGCTATGTAGCTGAAGGTCAGCACTCCAGGCTACAGAATTGTGCTGATAGTCTCTTTAGGAACTCTTGTGCTAGGTAATGACTTCAAGTATTCCAGATGCTTCTTTGTATCCTCTTGATTATGCCGAACATAGTATACCACGTAGCTAATGACTAAGGTAAACCAGCTGAACATGGTAACAAACATGGCAACATCTGTGGTTTTCTGATGCATGTTGCAAAAGTTGATGCCTGAATCTAGGATGTGGAGCAGTGGCTTTCCTGCATATTCCTCTTGCACAGATGTTTGGCAGGTGATCTCATTGACTGAATCGGGGTCCAGTTTCACTTCCCACAAGACTTCCTGCAAAGTACATTCACAATGCCAAGGGTTGTTGGATAAACGGATCATGGCATTCAAGTTGACCAGGGCTTCCTTTGGGATTCTCTGTATGTGATTGCCAGAGAGATCCAGCAATCGCAGGCCATCAGCCACACCCTTAAATGCGGCTGAATCAATCTTCTCGATGGCATTCTTGGAGAGATCTATTTCTTGTAAGTGGGCAAGATGCCTGAAAGTGCTGTTGGGAACTGCAGTAATCTTATTTGCATCCAGCTTCAAAAACATGGTATCTCTGGGAATATCTGTTGGAATCTCCTCCAAGTTGCTAGCACTACACAGCACAGCAGTTGCTCCTGAATAATTGGTGCATTGACACTGTTCAGGGCAGGATGTACAGCAACATGAAGGGGTACAAAAGAAGAGGCAGAAGAGAGTTTGAGAGCAAAGGAACAGCACAGGCCAAGATGTCTCAGTTGCCAGAAACATGCTGGTCATCCAATCAGTAATAGGGAATCCTGCATGGCTGCTAAGGCAAAGAAAATGAGTCTCCCCTCCCCCCCACTCCTTTGAATTAAGAGGGCCCACAAGAGTTCTTCACACTCTCGGTGGGTTGATTTGCACTGAAGTCAGGTGTGTCACAGCATCAGTTCACTCTTCTCATTTTTCCAGAGTACAGAAAGATGGGGAAGTAATCTCTACAGGGACAGAAATATGAATACATTTTCATCTAATTCCAACACAAAAATTAAAATTATCACCTATGATCAAACCAGTGTTGATGACTCAAACATCTGTGACCGCAAATTTCCATAACAAAGCCCTGATAGGTAACTAATTCTCTCTCTCTCTCCCCCACCCTCCCTTTCTCTCTCTCTCCCCCTCCCTCTCCCCTCCGGACAGAAGCAATTGAAGAGAAAACCCTTCAGGCCATTTCTCTCTCCCTCTTTCAATCGTTCTCTTGTTGAAGGTGATGGAGAATGTTAGTGTTGATGTTGTTGCATTTTGAAAACATGTTTTTATCACTGTGAAGGACTCAGGTCTCCCTTATCCCATTCTAAAAAAAAATCCAAGTGGAAATAGTTCCTCCTTGGGATTTAAAAGAAGCAATGGAAACCAGGGAAGTTGCAGATCAGTGGTAAAAATAAAATGAAGCTAGGGGTGGCAGTTACTCACAATGAACTCCATGGTTACTCCCACCAGGTTCTCAACACTTGCTGCTTGCTGCTTTTTTAAATCTCCCCATTCTCCTTTTCTTTTCTGCTTTAAAGGAATGAGGAAGACAGAATAAGAGCAGTTCCTTACTTGGGCTGCTGCATTAAATATGACACAAGTTACAAACAACTTCATTTATCTGCCATCTGGTGGTCATCCAGAACTTTGCAGCTTATATAAGGCATGGGGAAATGAGAGGAGATTCACCTTAATGATTGTGTATGTACAGGGAATACCTTGGATGAGTAAAGGGGTGATGAACCTTGCATTCTTAAGAGAAGCAACATCAGGGCCCTGTTCATTCCATCTGCTTCAGCTGCATCAGCCTACGTGCAGGAGTGTCCAAACTTGGGCACTTTAAGACTTGTCGACTTCAACTCCCAGAGTGGGAAGCCCAGCATCTCAGACCTTTCAGCAGTAAATTGCTAATCTGAGGAGTTTCTTTGGGGTTCTATTATATTCTAAAGTTTCAAGATTAATTTTAACTAAATAACTGGGAGAGCATCATATTTCACCCATGAATTTGCATCAAAGTCTCTTCTCTTTGGAAAGAATTTTTTTAAAAAAAATCTTTCATCAAAAGAGGAGTTTTCTGCATATTGCAACATAATCCTTTTACTTAAACCATATTCTGCAATCTATGTCAGATGAACTAATAGCAATAGCACTTAGACTTATATACCACTTCACAGTGCTTTGCAGCCCTGTCTAAGCGGTTTACAGAGTCATCATATTCCCCCCAACATTTTGGGTTCTCATTTTACCGATCTTGGAAGGATGGAAGGCTGAGTCAACCCTGAGCTTGTCAGAATCGAACTGCCGGAGTGAGCAGTGAGTTAACCTGTAGTACGGCATTCTAACCACTGCGCCACCACGGCTCTAATATTGCAATTGTCACAACTGCTAGGGAGGGGAAAAAGCCTGTTCAGTTTGGATTCACTGTACTGGGAAAAAAGTTTGTACTTAGTAAGGTTTAGAGCCTTTTACAGGGAAAAACCATTGCCTGGGGAACGATTAACATTATAAAGAAACAGGAAGTTGCAGAATGCTGTTTTCATTTGTTTTTCTGACCTTAAGATGAGGACACTTTGGAAAGGAATTCTGCTTGTTCCTGTTTTATAAGCATGATAGAGTCGTTTTAGCAAGGAAAAGAGAGGGGTAAAAGAAGGTAAAAACCTGTTCTCTTTGCCACTTTTCTGCCCTAAACAAACTCATCAGAAACCCTTTATTTGCTTTCTTTCATTTTTAGTACTAGGATTGCTTTGCTGTTACATTTTTTGAAATTTTCAAATCCTCGGAGGAGAATCTATAATCTGAATCTTTTTCTGTCGATGGCATAATTTTTACAGTTAAGAAAATTGGCAAATAAAATGGTGCACATGACTGAAAGTAATTATAAAAAAACTGACTGTCAGTTTATGCCAAAGATGGCAAGATTAATTAGCCTCTTCACCAAGTTACCACCCCACCCCCCCAAAAAAACATGAAAAGGACCACAGAATTGTTTGTGTTCCATGGCATTTTTAACTGTAATGGCTTCTTCTTGCAGAAATTTTTGTAAAAGGTCTTTAGTAAACTGGTCACAGAACTGCAATCCCCAGAATTCTACGAAGAAATTGGCGGATTGAAAAATCATTTGAGTTCTGTGATATAAATAGGCCTTTTGGGGGCTCAGCTACAGCCACCAATTTGAGTTTTGAAAATCTGGATTTTTGGGTACTGTCTATATGCAACCAGTTGTGGCTCTTAGGATCCTGCTGGTTGTAGTGATAGAGGAAATTTCTCATGTAGGAGGGAATCCTTTCTATCCCTCTAAGAATGCGTCCTTCTCCTTTTCAACCTTGCCATAACCTATTGCCTAAGCTTTCAGCCCTCAGGCGAGCTGGGGAATACAATGTAAGCAAGCAGATTTTCAAACCCTTGAAGCACTGTGACATGACAAGCAGCACATCTGCTGTCTTTCCCCAAACTATTAAAGGTACATGAGTCATAATGTTGAACGTTGGCAACCCCTGCTCTAAGCATAACCGGCAAAGCTGCTAATCCTAATATGCTTCAGGATGTAAATATGACACTAAATCTAGCTGCAGTCTCCACCTACATCTTCCTCCCAGAGTTTCAACCATGATGTCAAAAACAAGAGCAGCACAGATGCTGGACACCTACCTAGTTACAGAGCAAAATACACCCCCCCCCCAAAAAAATTGGCTTCTTGGATTGAGCCCATTGGGAAAAAAATAATAAAAAAACCTTTAACTACTTCATCATGCAAATATGCCATGATTGATCTGCTCTATTCTCACTGCCTTCTCTTCTCCTTTTTGGCCATGATACCTGAACCGAAGTCAGCTGAGTCTCCTTTTACCTGAGGATCCCAAGTTTCTTCCTCATCCAAAGCTCAGGAGCTCTGGCTCTGCTTTCTCTTGCCACACCCTTGCCTGGGTGTGGGTGCAGTTCAGAGCAGCAGCAGCAGCAGTGAAGACTTGCAGCCCGCACACAGCACTTGTTGCTGCCGTCCTCTTCCCATCAGTCGCACACAAAGCCATTCATGGCAAATGCTGACTGTAATTGGATCGCATCTGCTTGTCACTGCCACCCTAGCTGAGCATCCTGGAATTTTTAAAGGGGCCGCTCAGTAATAAAGGATGTATTAGCAGAGATAGGAAGCAACATAGTGATCTATTGCTTGCTTGGGAGTTACCCATTACAGTATCATATGTTTGGAACACAGTAGCTGATATTCACTAGATGAGAAAATGGGCATTTGGTGTTGCTTTCCATTATTTCACAGATATCAAAATGTAAAGCTTTGTATTTACTATTATTTTGTATTTTGTTATGCCAGAGTGATATTTCCTCTGCATTAACTCCAGGTCATAATATCTCCTTGTCTTCTTTTTTTATCTTAAAGAGCAAGACTTCAGCATGCTCTTAAACTATTATGAACATCTTTATTATTGAAAGGAAAATTCATATTTGCACATTGCAATATATGTGCACCAGTTATTTGCTGTAGTTCAGTATTAGGAAGCTCCTCATAAAATCATAGAATTAAAAGGGCCCATTAATTTCAGCCTAGTACAGGAGTTAAAAGCCCCAGCAGCCAAACAACTATTTAGCTCACGGTTGTCAAACTTACCATGTCATATTGTCGTCACATGATGTTTTGTGATGTTTTCCCTCTTTGCGGAGCTGGGATGGGCATGGCCTAGGTGTGATGCTTTCGCTAGTTTGACACCCCCTGATCTAGCACAGCTGTTTCCAGGTAACAGATTCAGTTTATTTATTTATTTATTTATTTATTTGATTTATACCCCGCCTCTCTTCCCCAGTCAAATTGTCAAATTGCTCTTACATTTAAACAGATTTTATCTTCTTGTAACTTTAATCCATTTTTCCAAGACTCACTTTCTGAGAGACATGTCTTGGCCATCTTGCATGTAATATCTTTTAATAATTTGAAGAGGGCTAGCCTATCCTCTTCAGTTGTTTTTTCTCTAAACAAACCCAATGCCTTCAATTATTGGATTATTTCCCTATTTTATCCATTACCCTTCTCTGAACCTGCTACAATTTCTATAGATCTTTACTGCAATGGACAGAACTGAACTCAGTACTTGTGATTGGGTATCCCAAAGCAAAATAAGGTGAACTGATTACTTTGTTTTTTAAAAATCATATTTCTGTTGATGCAATATGTAATTTGCATTTGGCCTTTACAATAATTACATAGAAAAATTGTCTCATTCAGTGTGTAGTCAACTTTATACGATCACCTTGTTGTTGAACTTAGATTATATTAATGGACCCCAGATACTCCCAGTCATCTATCCTATCAGACTGTTCTCTAGTGAACTGGAGTACTGTCTCTGCATGGACTAGAGCTGGGAAAAAGGAATGATGACTCTTGACTACTACATGCACCTTTAAGTTAGCTGAAAACCTACTAAGGTTGTCTTGCCCTTGTTTCTTATAGGAATAAAACCACAAACTATTAGCCCAACAATTGGACTGCTGTTAATGGCTTTTGTGATTTTTCATGATGTGTAAACTTAATGTCGTTTGCAAGCCATAGTTTATGGTTTAGCATGGGTGGAGCTTAAATTGTAATTTATCCAGTTAATCATGATTAAGGCATCATGTCTTAGTATGTTGTGTGAACACAATACAAGAGAAAATTCATGGGGATATGTTTGGAGGGTGATAAGGCTATTCCATGAGAATCAATTTGATGTAGTAGTTAAAAGTTCCAGGCTAGACACTTGAAAACTGAATTCTTGTCCCACCTTAGGCACAAAGCCAGCTGGGTCATTCTTTCTTGGCCTTTCATGAGGAAATGACAAACTATTTCCAAAAACTTGCCAAGAAAACAGCAAGGACTTGCCCAGATTGTCTTCAGCAATCCGCACTAGTTTGAACACACACACACAAACACACTCACACATACACGGCTATTTCATTGGAGTGGTAATATCTGTAGAGAATATGAAATGTTTGTTTGCTGGAGTTTACATAACCGTAGAACAGTGTGTATGTGACAGAGAGATGAAATCTATATCACAAGTTTGCAAAGCAAATCTCACTCTAGGTATTTGCATGTGTTGTCACGATGTAAATATGAAAGAGTGGAGCTTGTGTTATGATGTCATAATAATGTTAGTGCCCCGGGGTTAAAAATATTATTATACAGTTCACTCTAAATCTATCAGAGTTCAATGAACATAAGCTAAAAATGCAAACTGATTTCCCTCAGCATTCTATGCTACTATACTAAAATGTGGTTGCCTAGTTTGTACAATATCCTTCACTGCATTTCTGTTTGCAGAATATGCTGCATTCATATAAGAAATTAGGCTTGGTTACTTTTGACCTTGGCTTGTCTGTTTATCGCTTAGTATGTTATGGAAATCTAACCTTCAATGAATTGCACATCAATAAATTAGCTAATTCAATAACCAGTTCAACCATATTGTGTAAACATAGAGTGTTGTGTGAACATAGCATTGTTGTTCTGTTGATATAGAGTATGCAGATGAAGAACACATGTATTATTTTATTTATTTGTTTGCTTGTTTGTTTGTTTATTTATTACATTTTTATGCTGTCCAATTCCCGAAGGACTCTGAGCGGCTTACAACCTGGATAGCAATAGCACTCAGATGTTATACACTGCTTATCAGAGCTTTACAACACTCCCCAAGCAGTTAGTCAGCTTATTGCCCACAACAATCTGGGTCCTCATTTCACTGACCTCAGAAAGGATGAAAGGCTGAGTCAGCCCTGAGCCTGGTGGGATTCGATCTGACAACCTGCTGAACAAGTCAGCAAAGGCTGCAGTGCTGCATTTAACCACTGTGCCACCAAGGCTTATATGAACTCAAGCCCTAGAAGTCTCAAAACGTTAGCTATAATATCTGCACTTAGAGCTAACATTATTTATTGAACATTACTCCATTATTGAACATCTGTTTTTCCTGCATAAAACTTAGTCTCTTCCTACCACAGAGGCATGTGTGTGTTTCTAATTATTCAGTCTGCATAATGATTAATCCCTTATGGCATTGACCACATCATCTATGAAGCTTATGAGTGTGCCCTTAACAAAAAGAAGTAGGAAAAAATAGTTGAAAGCTGGAACAATTAAAAGATCTTGAAGCTGCCTCAACTGTGATATGAAAATAGTATTAAGGCAGTGCTGTAAGGATGGGCCATATAAAACAATCTTCCTTGGATGTTGTATTGTGGTTAGAGTGACATAAGATAGGGGCTTTAAGAAAGCAGCTCATACAATAGTTTTTCTTAGACTGCTATTGAAATTGTTTATATGTAAATTTAGGATAAAAATGCTGTTCGGCCTTTTCTCCAGATGTTTTCAAAGTACACTGTATTCCTTCCAATTTTACATCTATTATGACTACCCTATTAAGCAGATGAGAGAGAGTGACTGGCCTAAAGTTCTCTTCCAGGGCTGAAGGTGGATTTGAACCTCTTGCACTCCATCACCATATAGTAAAAGCCACCCTGAAGTTTTTACCTAAAGTCAGGATTCGATTTAGATATTAGTTATAGGCAGCTGTTTGGCAAGTGCTAACAGAGAAAAAGACTGTGAAACAATTGAATTTATTGAGAATGCTGCGAGGATCCATAACAAACATACAAGGGACTATGGATGAATCATCTTTGAACAGCTATGAATCTGTTGGGGCTCCGCAGCATGCTGCTGAACTGCCGGCAGATTCTGACTCGGAGAGAGAGATGGAGTCAGGATCAGAGGCGAGGCTGGCTGTTGACACTATGCCAGATGCTGGCCCCTCTACAAGTTATGTGGAGCTGATAGTGTCAGACAGTACTGGGGAGGAGGCTCTAAGTGATACCAGAGCTTGGAGACTGCTCAGAAGACAGCAGCAACGTAAAAGGGGCAGAGGTTGAGCTACAGCTGACCAGTAATTAGCCACACCCAAGAGCAGTTAAAAGGGGTGTGGGTGAGGTCTGTTCCTTGCAGAGAACAACTGGAGACTTTGGGAGAGCATTGTGAATTCAATCTGAATATTTCTCTGCATTTACGGGTTATCACCTGGTATTTGCCTAGACTACTTGGGAACCATGCCAGAGGCTACTGGCTTTTGAAATATCCCTTTGTATTTTGCAAAGATGGACTTTTGCACTTTTCTGTTTAAAATAAACACTGTTATTTTAAGAGCTGGTCCTGATCAGTGGTTTTTGGACATGGGACAGAACAGAATCTGTACAGGAGGACTTCATTTATGGAGACTGTCATATAAATAATAAAACTATAATAAATGAAAAAAATGTGAGTGGCCCTTTCAGATTCATGGCCCTAATTGGAGCATGCTTAGCTTATGCCTAAATCTGATTCTGGCCATAACTTGTGCATTTAACTAAGAAAACGCAAGTAGAGAGAAATATTTATTTACTGTTATTTTTTCCACTTTGAAAAGCACTAGGACTTTTAGAAGCTGTTTAGGTATTTTAAAAATTATCATCCTGAGCATTGCAGTGAACGAAAAGATATTGTATAGACTACAATTTTAAGAAGCAATTTACAAAAATAATTTAGGGACATCTGGATCTGGATCAGGTGATGCACTGATTTCATTTGTTGAGGCACAACACTTTTTGATCAAGATCCAGTTCATGGGCAAATACAAATATATAAGTTTAACTGTAAAGTGTATGGTCTTTTTCTACACATACCATAATTATTACTAAAAATAAATTTTATAGAGATGTGGGGGAGCGGCTTTATGATTTGTGCTAGATTCAATCAAACTTCAAATGAAAATGCAGCTTTAAATGAAAAATAATAATCTTGGTTTTCTAAAATTACTTGTACTAGAGGTAAAAGTTATGATTATGACTTCACAGTGATCCACATTGATTTTTAAATTGATTTTAAATTAATAACAAAATATAAGCAAAGCACAAAAATAATAGTGATACATACACTGTTGAAGAAAAAAAAATCATGCAATTGTGATTTTTTTTTTTTTTGCTAGCCTCCCATAAGCAAAGTCAAGGGGAACGCAGACAAGAAGTAAAAAATCATATAATTGAAATCGGAATGGAATAGCTTGTGCACTGAATTTGTTACACTTAATATGTGAATTTTCTTTTCCTTTTGTTCTTTTTAAAAAAACCATAAAGTATTTTGTAAAAAAAAAAAAAGAAGTAAAAAATCATGGTTATGTGAGATCCTTGCTTAATGACACAATATGGGCCTCACTTAATGACAGCTGTTACTAAGCAATGTAGTTACGTGACAAAATGCTTTATAATTACTTTATTTAGTGAGAAAAATCCTGTCCTAACTGCTGTCATAGGCCCAGGATTACCTATATAATACAAATGGTGAATTCCTTAATTCTTTCCAATGCATTTTTTATGTATTAAACAAACAGTGCCAAGTATGATTCAATAATGGATATGCTACTGAAATAATTTATCTGAGTATATTTCACATTTTGGGGGAACTGTTTTCTGGCCATAAGTATATTTGCATACTTTCGGTGAACCTTCTCCCATTACTTTCTTCATTCTCTTGAATATTTAAACATAGAACCAGGAACACCAATTGCTATTCAAGCTGCTTTGCTTTCATTCATTAATAGAATGAAACCTTTGAGGAAAAGGCTGTTTTTGAAATCTTTATAAATGAGACTGTGACATCATTGGCACTTCTGTCATTGATACATGAACACTTGCTGAAGCAAATGGTTTTATTGAGAACAAAAAAATGAAGCATAAATTCAGATTCCACTGACATTAGAGTTATTGGCCTAAATTAAGAATTATCACAAAATCCCATCTATAATGAATATCAAGGATAAGTATTCAATACTACTGCCAATAAAAAATAGAGGCAAAAAGACTTCAGCAATGACATTCAGAGGAGAGAGAATCAGCTTCTATGGTACTAATTAATTTAGCACATACATTGAATTAATGATAACATCCATAAAGAACGAGACCAGCACCATTTCAATATATGAATATGCTCCTTATGTTCTTTGTAACAATAAAACAATCTGTCCTTGGAGGAGGACCATTTGATGAACAAACCAGGAACCTCTGGAAATAGATAGCTTTCGCATTAGGGTGAAATGGAGTTTTGCAATTGCCCTGTCCCAATTTTTAAAACACTATGGAAAACAGCTGTCATCTGCATTACTGGAAAGAGAAGGCAGACCCATAATCCTTCCCTGACAAGCAATTCATCTAAATCTTTAATTCCAGCAGCTTTTAGGGTGGTACATAAGCAAATTTTGAGCCAGTGGTTTAAGAGGCACTTTGCATTTTTAAGTTATCAACCGGGCTTTATATGCCTCATAAGATAACTTAAAAAAAATTAAATTCTAGGCCCAATTAACCTTTGTTAGCTGAGATTCATTTCACAATGGCTTTGAGTCACTTGATTTTTCTCCCCATTTTGTTAATCTGTTATTTTGACTATGGTGTATAGCCAGTGGTGGGATTCAAATTTTTTTACTACCAGTTCTGTGGGCATGGCTATGTAGTCATGTGACTGGGCGGGCTGCTGCACACACACCCATGCCCCATCTTTGGGCTAAAAAACCTCCCTGAAGCATCCTGGCAGCCAAATAGGGGCATGTGGAAACTCCTGGAGGTGGCAAGGAGGGGAGGGGAAGGGCCAATCAGAGGTGGTATTTGCTGGGTCTCCGAACCAATTAAAATTATCGCTACCGGTTCTCCCGAACCTGTCAGTACTGGCTGAATACCACCACTGATCAATACAATAAAGGCTGCTTTAACTGGAGGAACCAGAGACTAAACCTAGAATGCTCTCCATATAAAACTGATGCTTAGTCATCGAGTTCTAGGTCATTTCATTAAAAGTTGTAAGCGTATTTCTGAAAATCTGAATGCAGGCAAAAGGTACTTTAAAACATGTGGGCTGTATAGATAGACATTCATCCAAAAATCAAAATTGGCTAAGGTTAAGAGGAAAGGTGTTACGACAGGAAATTCTCAAGCTGGGACTCAAGATCTCCCCAGAGGTCACAAGCAATTTGAGAGGGATTCTGCTTTAAAAAAACCCTGATCAGACATATAAGCAAAGAAGGAGTGTGGAAAAACTTGTTTCCCCAGCTTGATAGCAAAGCTTGAGTAGTGGTGAATCTTGACCTAATTTATTCACCACAGTTTCCTTGCAGAATATCATAGTAGGTAGTTTGGGTACTACAGTGTTTGAGAAACTACAAGACATAGATTAAAATGAATTATTAAAAAAGAAGTGGTATATTTATTTCTTATCTGCATAGCCCCAATGACATTTCTAATTATTGCAGAAATTTGCATCTTAGCAACTCATGGCATTGAAAAAATTAACAATCCCTACAGCATCATGAAGATAACATCACAAGTGCTAGTTTGTGCCCATCACAGTCCCCAATAGCTTCAGTAAAACATTTGCTGGATTGCAACTAGGACTTTGAGGATTGCCAAAAAATGGTGTTTCAACAAGTACCTGAAGATCTAACCAAGAAATATACAGAACTAATATCATAAATACAGTAAGTATTCGCAAGGCCTGAAATCTAGGAAAGTGATGGAAAGTGAAGCGTTCAAAAATAATTTTAAAAAATTATTGTTTGTGGATCAAACAAAAAGTAACAGATACTGATGTGTATACAGAAGAAGTAATGTGTGCCTGTTTGGTACATTATTCAAAGACAACAGATGGAATCTTGGCATGAACGCACCAAATGCAAGATGTGCAATTTTATCCAAGTGGAACACTAAATAAACCACTATACCACATATTGACATCCCTCAACCATGACATCTAATAGCAAAATTAAACAAAAAAACTTCCAGGATGATTGTGTAGAAGAAGTGGTAGGAGAGAACCTCTCAGGAATAGGAGAGCCAGTTCATATTTATTGACGTGCAATTTCAAACATGCTTTAGATATGACTGCATTTAAAACACCCATCTCTGCAGATATTTTATTGAGTCAAAAACACACTGACATACATTTAGATTTTTCAGGAATGGATTTGAAGTGGCTATTCAGGCTGCACTGCTCTTAAGTAAATAAAAGAATAATAGAATTGGAAGGGACTTTGGAGGTCTTGCGGTCCAACCCCCTGCTCAAGAAGGAGTCCCTATACCATTCCAGACAAACAGTTATCCAACCTCTTGAAGACCTCCAGGGTTGGAGCTCCCATAACTTCTGGAGGCAAGTCTTCCATTGATTACTTGTTCTAATTGTCAGGAAATTTCTCCTTCCTTATAAGATAGTTCTCTCCTTGATTAGTTTCCATCCATAGCTTCTTGTCCTGCCTTCAGGTGCTTTGGAAAATAGGCTGACTCCCTCTTCGTTGTTACAGCCCCTGAGATATTGGAACACTGCTGTCATGTCAACCCTGGTCCTTCTTTTCATTAAACTAGACATTCCCAATTCCAGCAACTGTTCTTCATGTGTTTTAGCCCCTTATTCTGGACTGACTTTGTCCTCAATCATGCCATTGTGTAGCTAAGTCAAATTAGTCATGTAACATGACATCATTCTGCAATCAGTATTAATTGGGTAGGATCCAACAATTGATTAATCCAAGAAACAGCAGTTGTAACTAGAATAGAGGAAAAGAGAGAGCCGTGCTGAGCCATGGTGGCGGAGTAAAAGCAGGTTAACTCTGCCCACTGCCAGGCATTCGATCTTTCCTGACCAACTTAAGGTTGAGGACCCAGATTTTTGGGAACAATATACTGATGTTGTAAACTACTCAGAGAGTGCTGTAAAGCACTGCTGAATGGTATTTGAGTCTAAATGCTCTTGCTATTTCAGTAAGAACATTTTGGGAAAGATTTCTGCTTCTTGTGAAAGTCCTGATTTTATCCAAGACATAAAACAATATAATATTTGGTACTGTAATTAAAGAGAGAGAGAGAGAAGAGATACAATTTATTGTGGCTGTGAGCATAACCAATGTATATTTATCTGAGTAAGTCACTTTTCACACTTCTTGCAACTTGCATCTTGAACCAGTGTGCATTCAGCAACATAATATGCCAAAGATATCCTTTTCAGTTCATGGCTGATTGATGTAGACAGATTGCTCTCACAGCTAGAGCCTGCATCTCCATCACTAAGTAATATGAATGTACTATAAAGTGAAAATCAAGTGACCACTCCCATAGGATGGCAGTTCATCAGTTCCAAGTGCAGCCATAGTTGTCCAACCTTTTGGCTTGCCTGGGCTGCATTGAGTGAAGAGGAATTGTCTTGGGCTGCAAATAAAATATATAATAAAATAAAATAAATATAAAATAAATATATAAATCTCATAATACTGTTAAAGGTTGATGATTTTGTGCAGCTGCATTGATAGCTGTCAAGGACCGCATGTGGCCTGTGGGCTTTGGGCTGGACATGCCTGCTTTAAGCAGAAGTCATGTCATCTCAACCTGTCACTTCCTGATGGCTTTTTTCCCATTAACTTTGCTTGTTGGGTGCTGTCAGCGAAGGTTGCAAACGGCAGTCATGTGACTGTGGGACAGTGTGACAATCATAAATATGCTCCAGTTGCCAAGCACTCAAATGGCATTCATATGCAGACACTGCAACAGTCACATGTTCAAGAACTAGTTGTACACCTTCTTTTTCAGTAGCATCATAACTCTGATGCCGGGAGGGATGGCTCCACATGCCACTTCTGGCACATATGCTATAGGTTCGCCAACACGGCTC
>JANHGC010003411.1:61758-72387 GCA_027560395.1 Boaedon fuliginosus
AGGGCTTTATAAGTTGTTACTAGCACCTTGAATTGCACCCAGAAGACCACTGGAAGCCAATGCAGCTCACGGAGGATCCGTGTTATATGGGTGTACCGAGGTACACCCTCAATCACTCGCGTGGCTGCATTCTGTACCAATTGAAGTCTCCAAGTGCTCTTTATGGGCAGCCCCATGTAGAGCGCATTACAGTAGTCCAACCGTGAGATGACAATATATGCTTACCCCAAGCAAAGCCCAATTATCCAAGAAAGGGAATTTGACTACTAAAACTTCCAGCATTTTCTTCAAATTTTTTCTATAAATGGATCCATCAACATTCCTTCGCCAACTATATAAAAAAAGAGATTATAGCTTACTGTTGTATCTAAGGTACATGAAGGTATATGAAGAAATCTATAATACTAAAATAAAATGAGCTCTGATTGTTATCTGGATGAGAAGCAGTATTTCCAGTATCTTTATTCTATTCAGCCTCAAATATTTATCCAATAAATCATAAACTAAAAACTTAAGATGAATGTTCTGCTTTTTGATAGTGAGAAAAAGTCTTTTAAAACTACATGCAGCTTAAGACCTACATCAAATCATGAGCATCCAAGTTTTTTCCCCCACTCTCCTGTTGCCATGGTTACCACACTTAAGCTGCAAAGGTGCTGCTGTCAACACCCAAGGCTCAGAAGTGTGGTGAAAAGTGGAATGTAGTTTTCACAATACGGATATGCGGAAACAAGATGTCTGCTTCTAATCTCTGGATGAGTAGAAAACAGGAATTAAAATAAAAACAAATCACAAAAGAAGCACATAAAATGTCCTCACCGTGTCACAACTGGATGCAGGGCATGATTGGGTCCAAAGAACCTAAGGATTCCTTGGCCCCTCAAGCCTGTCCTGCCCATGGGATTTCTGAAAGAGAAACAACAGTTCTGCCATGAGCTAGGGGCATAGGGATGCTGCCCTTCCCCCCGGAACTCCCGCCTGGAAACAAATGTTCAAGGAGAGGTCAGAGAATTATCAGCTAAGCAGTTATTAATAGGGATTTAATTTGAACTAAGGCTCCCTAGTACTTACACTTGAAGAAAAACTGAATTACTGGGGAAAAGGCATTTGGATTGGCCACCATCCAACTAAAAAGTATTATTGACTGGCCTGCCTTTCCCTTGGAGTAACCCATCTCTAGATAATCTGCTGAAAGAGAAAGGCTGCCTTCCAACGAAGTATCACAGTAATGGATCATGTCCCTTAGGAACCCTTAAGGAATCAGAGGTGTTTCACAATGGTGAAGTTCAGCATCTCCGGCTATATGAGCCTTTTGATTTGAAGCCACTGAACATTTTCACCTCATTCTTTCACTAGTCTTAGTGTTATGATCTCCTATCAAGAGAATCTCTGGGTGCAAGTAACCCAATTTTATTTTAAATGCTGAACAAAATATATCACACCTATAATTTTCCTCTGGAATGTGCACTCTTAACATATCTTGACCAAACTACTGTGAAGTTGAAAAGGAGAGCAATTTCCTGAATAAGATACTTCCAAATGCCTTATTTGTTATCTGCTATAAAAGCTGCACTTGAAATGGGATATTTGGGTTCAAGCATAAACATTCAGCACATCTATGATGGGACTCTGACTTCTAAATTGTCATGTTAACTAATTTTTCAACACAAAGTGGACACAGTAACCAAGATTCCCTCTGTATTATGAGACTCACTGTGGCAGCCCACCCTCGACAGTATAAGCGCCATGGAAACTCTGCCTGTTGATCTCTCCATCCAGGCTGTTGAAGTTTATTCTTGAAAGGGTCTCCAAATTGCTGGAAGATAGGAGCAAAACGTTTATCTTTTTAGCATCTTTGGCCAATGAAACACAACTTTTAAACCAAACGACCTCAATGTAACAAAAAATAATCAGAATATTTCTGATAGAAGCAAACAGAAGCAGCAGCTCCATTAAAGAAAATAGACAATGGCCAGGTATAGTGAGAGGAAGCTAGTGGTAGGAAGCAGCTATAAGAGCACTTACTCTCTCAGGAACTTTGGTGTAATATCCTCTTGTGTTTCAGAACTATAGAAGGGTGGATTATAGATATCGAACTCTGTCTGCCAGGGAAAAAAGATTACTTTAGACTTCAGAGTTTTGCATAGCAACGTGTACTCTCATTTCAATTACGAGGTATTTTGGAGAATTCCAAAGTGAAATTATTTCTGAATTTCCTTAGGCCTAGTGGATCAGGTACCATATGATACTGTATTTTTTTCCTATTGTTGTAGGGTTCTGCTTTGTTGTTCTTGTATTCTTGTAAGATAAAAATATGAACAAATATGGTTGCTCGTGCATGAGCAATAGTTATATGTATATGCATGAGACAAGAAAAGGAAGCAAAATCTTCTTAAGGCAACACCATTTGCTACACCCTTTTTTAACCTTGCTTCCACCATGTCCATACAGTGTTCATATATTGCTTTTGTTCTTTAAGCTTCTCAACGCAGATCTTTCCCTTTTAAAGGATCTTATTAGCTCCTTCTGGACTTCCCATTTTTCACATGGTAGTCTGTTGCAATTCAATCCTTATTCATTTTTGCTATCAGACCAAATCAGGTCTACATACTTTTTCTTACTTGTCTTTCACTTTTTTGTTCAAGCATATTCATAACCTATTAATTCTAGACCCAATCTGTTTTTGTCACACCCACTTCTAAAGCATTCTGTTTCTACTACATTCAATTAATTATATATTTTTCCTAACGTATTCAACTTTCTATTCCATATAACAAAATGGGGAAAGGCATGCTCTTTACACCAACATTTTTATTTCTTTCAAAAAGCATTATATCCTCACTGTAATCAGATACTATCCATTACATTTCTACAACAGTTGCCGAGCATACACTTTCTCCATTTACAACCTGAGTTCAGAGCCAAAGCCTCTAAAATAGGGTGATCAAATCCCACTAAATATATTTACTCCATTGTTTAGGCATTTAGTGTATAGTTTTCAAGAATTTTCAGAATTGTAGACTGGGGAATTTATATAGAATTCTTGTTATAGGAGAACTGTAGCACAGAATCCAGATTTGTTTGGTAAGAGGATAATTGAAATAAACACTACTAATATGCTTGGTCCATTTGGCATTAATCAGAATAACAAAACCGACTCTCCAAATCCTACCTCCCAAGGCACCTTCTCATCCGGCACAGGGAAACGAATGGCAGTAGACTTGGGATACATGAGGTTCCTAGAACTCACATGGGACAGGATGAATAAAGATTCTGAGACTTCATCTGCATGCTGCTCCTTTGTTTCAGCAGCCCTGCTAGGGACTGAAAACACCCCAGCCCCCAGTACTCTATTTATCATATGTATCAGCAATCAATCCAACATTTTTCTGCATTTCCATAATTTTGGAATAAATTCTATTTGCACTTGAGAAGCATTAATGACTTACACCAGGGGTACCAAACTCCCAGTCTGTGGTCTGGTGCCAGGTGCAGCCCAATTGGAATGGGGCCATGGAAGTGGTGGGCAAGTGCACACATGTGTGTGAATGTGAAGCTGCATTTGTGAAAGTGACATGCATGCACAAAACTATCCCCTCTCCCCTTTGCCTCCACCATTCTGCCGAGCTAGAAAGATTGGGAAACGCTGACTTACACTCTTCTAAAATAGAATAATATCTTTCATTGCACTAGCATATTTAATCTCAGATAAGAAATACATATTATAAAGGCAAGTGAAGTACCTCAGTTTTTTCCCATTTCATCTAATTATATTAAGTGTTCAGCTCCCATAATCCCCAATCAACATGGGTTCTCGAACAGACTATAGGATTATATTTATGTAATATATTGTTTATTTTATTATCTCTAATTCTTGAAGGGGCAAAGCTCCCCTTGAAACAGCAGATCCATGATCTGAGAGTCCTCCTCGATTCATAGCTACCACTTGACAGGCAAGTAAAGACCATGGATAGAGGATATATTTTTATTAATTTATACACAACACACACCGTATACACACATATCCACACATACTGTTTATAAGTAAATTAAGGTGGTGACCATAGCCAATAATCCTTTCTCATCATATTTTCTTCACAACAACAACCCTGTGAAGTGGGATGGGCTGACAGAAACTGATTGGTCCAAAAACACCCAGTCAGCTTTTAATGCCTAAAACAGCACTAGAATTCACAGTCTATGTTTCTAGTCTGATGCCTTAAGGGACTTGCCATAGAAACTCATGTTATTATCACCACCAGTTTGGTTTACCCCAATGCTCTCCTTATGGGACTGCCTCTGAAGGCCACTCAGAAATATGTGAAACATGGGGTGGCCCACCCAACTTATCCAATATGGATTTTCTGCTGACATATTTTAATTGTCCTTTTTATTGACGGTTATGTTTTTATTCTGTTTTTATATTTCTGTATTGTATACCACCAAGATTCCCTTTTGTTGAATCTAGTAGTGAACATAAAAAACAATCAAATATAATACAGTATATATAAGCCAGAGACAAAACAGAAGAATTTCCAGTATTAAGAACCCTTTAGGCTAAAGAAATGAAACACTGTTTTTCCTTCTTCAGCCTACTTGTCATACTATTGAAAATTCTTTGGGATAAAAAGCAGATTTCCCAAGTTTCTACTCAATTCACATGAGACTTTTAGACTCAACAATTGTAAAAAAAATTATATGCAAGCAATTGATACAAATTATAATATTTTCATTTAAGCAGTCTTCCCTTCTGAGAAAGGCTCATTGCTGAAAACACATATTGCTTTTCCTCTTTCAGATTTAAAGAACTTAATGTGGTCCATATAAAGATTTCTTCTCATTTTTTTCTAGGGAGCCAGAGAGAGAGCAAACAACCTGAAGTCACCTAATGAACTTGAGTGAAGACTTGAACCTAAAATTCCCTCATTGCAATCCAGTACCTTAATATTCAGACAGTTTCTCAGGCAAAGGTGACTCAACAATGCAGTAAGGATCAACATGGCACAGTGAATATTTATGTAGGAAGTAATATAGCAAATGAGGGATCTGCTATCTTCAAGAAAAATTCTGCCCAAAATGTCATTATGGCTGAGGTACATGGTCATTATTACATAATGTGAATCAATGCTAAGAAAATCTACATTCATCTTCAAATGAGGCCAAATGAGCAGAATAAAATATAACTTGGAATAATGAGAATTCTTTGTTTACTTCTTGTGATATATTTTATATTCAAGTTCTCACAAGTAAAAAATATACATCACAGTTCTACTAGAAAGGATGTGTGTGCATTATTGTTTTTTTCCCCAAAATATAAATGGAAGAGAAAGATTAAATCCCTATTTAGAAAATGAGAAATGATACATCTATGTATACTGAAATACAAATCTAATGCGAAATGGTTCTCAGAAGTATGTACTTGCAGGAAAACATACCTAAAACAGGAATATCTTCCTCCGTACCAAGACCACTGTTAGACAATGATTGAACAATCCATTGTAATGCCTTTGCAAACTGGAATGTCTAGAGAAGAAGCAATTCATTGGATGTGTTAATTACTACATTAATTAAAAAGTGACTTTCAAAAAAGAAGGTTGGAAAACATGGCTGTTTAGTGCATCTAGTCCCCAAGAAAGAACTCTAAAGTGTTTATAGTGTTTATTTTATTTATTTATTTATTTATTTTGATTTATACCCTACCTCATTTCCCCGGTCAAAGGGAAGTCGAGGCGGCTAACAATAGTTAAAACAATCAATACAATAGTTGAAACAATCAATACAATGTAAAATTTTACAAACACAATCAACAAGCATTCAGGAGGGAAAGATAGTCAGTTCCAGGCCTGCCGACAGAGCCAGGTCTTCGTGGCTTTTCAGAAGGCCAGCAGAGTGGAGATGGTCCTAATCTTGGGGGGAAGCTGGTTCCAAAGGGCCAGTGCTGCCACAGAGAAGACTTTAGCGTGGGGGCCCGCCAGCTGACAGCATTGGTTCATGTGGTAACCTTTTTACAAGAGACTACTAAAAATTGGTTATCCAATTGAGATATGTGCCTGCTTGTATAATGTAGCTTATTACCAGTATATAGTTTAATCCATAACTTACCGTATTTCCTGACACCAGAAATTTAATGACTAAAAGAAGCTTTAGAAGAATATGGGGACCTGCAGAGATGCCTTTACTTCTGAAAGCACACAGTGTTCTCTTTTAAATACTATAGTATGGCTGACATGGCAGCCTTATATGCTTTCCAGTTCTCTGAGAGAGCTGCCTTGTGTCCAGATGGGCCCATGCATAAATTTTCAATATTCCCCAGCTAGGCTAAGCTAAAAGAGCTGAGTGGAAGCTTCAGAAATCAACCTTACCTGTTCTTCCAAGTGCAACAACCTTTGTTCCAATAGTTTCATCATTTTCTCTTGATCAAGGTCCAGCATTTCTGTTAATTTATCCACTCTGGGAAAAAAGATTAGTATTTCTTTTCTTTTTGCAATAATTTTTTATTATTTTTAAAAATTACAGAAATAGAAAATTCTTTTGTGTCTGAGCAATGTCGTTTGAGCTTAAACATGTTAATTCATTTTCTTTTACATATATATTTTTAAGTCTTAAAATTCTTATATATCTCTTCTTTAAAATCATACGGTAAAACTTTAAGTAAAATACAAATAATTATTCTATTCAAAAATTCATTACAAATATATCTTAAAAATACTATAATCCAATATATTGCATTACTTCAAACCCCTAAATACTGTTAAAATGTCAGAAAAAGCCTTTTTATCTATTAAATTGTCTACATGATTAAAATACCAGGCTAATTCTCTTTTATATCAAGTTCTATCCATCATCCCTTATCTTCCACCTTGTAAAGTCCATTTCTCCCGGTTGCTTCGTTCTTTTGCTCTGTTTCGTAGTGAACAATATCAGCCAAAGTTTCTTTATCTTTTCTTGCCATTTCTCTCGATTGCTGCTGCTGCTTTCTGTCCTGTTTATCCTGGTAAATCCTTTTTACGCTCGGTTGTTGTTTTTTTCCGTTTCTCCTTCCCAACTCTGCCTGGTAGATCGTAGTCCAGTCTTCTTTGCCTTGTCGAGTACTCTGCTGCCATTTTCTCCTCCACCCTTCTCCTTCTCAACAGCCATTCGTCTTCTCCCTCCTCCACATTCTCCAAACTCTGCCGTTCCAACTGTTTTACCGGAGTCTCGAATATTGTAATTTCTCCCTCTTCGCTCTCGGGCATTTTATCCAAAATCATCATCATCTCTCTTCCTAAGTCATGCATTGATTTTAACCATATTAACGCCAAAACACAAGTCCTGTAAGCACCAGATTCCACGGAATCCATTTTTTCTTTGTCCCCCTTCCAAATTTCCCTTATCACTTAAAATGGTAAAACGTTCTGTATAGTCATTAAGTCATCAATAATTAATTGTTCACACATGATATCCTTTTCAATCAATTGTCTTCTTCACTCACAGGGTTCAATTAGACTCACGAGATAGTTCTTTTTTAAATTGTGCACGATGTTTTCCACTGCTAATCCATTCTTGCCAATTTTCTTTTTTAGGTATAATTCTGGAGGTTCAAAAACTCTGTTCCTGATCTTATCTCGCTCAAATCCAGAGCACTGCTCAGGTCTCTCCCACTTCTTCTTCAGTGCTCTCTCTGCTCGGCTGGTCTCCGCTAATGATGGCTATACGCTGTCACTTCATCCCAGGGTGGCTTCAGGAAGCAGTGGTTCCCCTATATCCACCCCAACACCTTCCCATCGCTAGCCCACCCCTGCAGGGGATCATAGGCTCCTCTAGGAGCCCACTGGTGGGGAAGCATGGATCGAGGCCGCGGAGCTTGCGGACCTCACATCCAGTCTCGTCGAGATCCCAGCCCCACCCCCAAAATCAGATTAGGTGTTTTCACCTGTAGAAATTGGTGGTATTTCCTCCAAGGATAGAAGAACAGAAGAGTGGCCTTAAGCTTAGTCAACGTAAGAAAGCTTAAAGTAAAATGCTTTAAATTTCTATAATACAAACATTGCTCCTCAAATATCTAACACCTTTTCTCATTTTTGAAATTCAAAATTTACCACTCATATATCTAGATTCAATTATATGCATTTTAAGTCCAATTATGGGAAGTAATTCTATTTTGCTTATTTCTGATCTATAATTTCCAAGTACTTAAAATGAAACTACCCCTAAAAATGAATTACAGTATTTAGCAAGGGAAAATGTTGAATATCAGCTGTTCACTGTTTTGCTCACAACATTTAGTGGGCAAAAAAACAACTGTACTTGAGAAGAAGTCAAAGTTGTTTGCTTCCTACAAATAGTCATCTTTGTGTCATTACAATTCATCATGTACAGCTTAATCAGAAGGTGTGGAAGGAAACCACTTTATATAACTATTACTAATTTTCTAATTTTCGTAAGGTTTATTATGGAATCAGCTAGAAGTTCCTGGGAGAAAGGATGTTAAATGAAGATGACAAAACAAATTGTCAATTTATATGTCAATCAGTCTTGAAGTCAGCTACTGGTTTATGTGCCTATAAACAACCTGTCCTCCTGACAAACAGTAACTATTCATTCATGGAGTACAGCTATCCATGGAAACAGTCCATTTCAAACATGAAACAACTATATCTTGTAGGTTTTAAGTGCAAGATATGTCAAAATTCCACATGACTGGATTATTAAGTTGAATCTTATACTCTCTTACTTGATGAGTAGCATCCATTGAACTAAGTAGGCTATTTTTTTTTTTCAAATGAAGATATCATTTGCATATACTAGAAGAAACCATTATATGCCAACCCATGTTTTACACTTGCCTTTCACTTTCACATACTGCAAATCTGGATTAACACACAGGGCTAAATTGCTAGGCAGAGTCCATGGAGTTGTTGTCCAAGCAACAAGAGATATACTTTCATCATCTTCCAATGGAAAGGTGATAATAACTGAGGGATCTTGAACATCCTTCAATATAAAAATTTGAGAAAGGCGAAGTCAAACAGAAAAAAATTAAAAGTTATTTTACACTTACAGAAATAATAAAGAAATAGTATTGTTACAAACCATAATATTTGCATTATTTATGACTATTCATGTATCACATTAAAGGCAAATAAAATTTTTAAAAGAGCATTAAACTGATGGCCCTGTGGTAAAATAAAAACCTTTTATGCTAATTATCTAAATATTGTCAGAATTTTCAAATTGGAAGCAAAAATAATAAAAAATTATGTTATAGGTACAGAAATTTACATTGATTTAAATCTGATCTACAACATAAACCCAAGACATCTTAATGCAGTTTTAAAACCCTATGTATCTAAAATAAATTTTATAAACAATGTTTGTGTTTAATCCTTACTCAAAAACTGAACCACTATTCTTCAAATAATTATGTAAATAATTCCTACTATTGCAGAGTTCTTAGAAATTAGAATGGAGGTTTGGAAAACATTTTCTGAAATCCTAAAATGTCAAGAAAAGCATATAAGCACCTCAAAATGAATATAGATGCCATATACCAAGATCTAATAAAACCCCAAACTCCTGCTTTGAGGGTCTACTACATTGTCTAATACATTTCTTTCACACATTTTATTTTTATTTTTAAATTCCCAACTTGAGCTTATAAATCCACCAGGTTTTTATCTCATAAATCCCATAATAGACCAACAAAAGAATTAAGAGTTACTCCTTTCCCATTTCTAGCCATAAGATTAGCAAGAATAACATGTCTTCCAGCAATTTGCAATCTTACGTGGTCGGGCTTTCTTATAGATTACTGTTATTAGTTGTATATATGTTAGTTGTTTATATATTTGTATTTCCTTCTATTCTTATAATCTGACTCAAGTGTTTCAAAGTAGATGGCATATAAATGTATGTATAAATAAGAGCATAAGTTCATTACAAAAGCAACACTGTTCTCCTTTTGCAAACTGCATGTGTTTTCTGTTCTCCTTGATCTTCTAAGGAATCAAGTGTATGTTTCTCCTAAAAGACCATTTAATATCTATTTAATCACAATAATTCCAAATTCTTCAAATCCCCCCCCCCATGGTCCAATGAATTGTCCATCTTTGATGCTGGGGGGAGAAAAATTGCTCCCCTCGGAACAGGTGCGCAACCTAGGAGGGGTTCTCCTGGATCCACAGCTGCAATTCGACAATCATTTGGCGGCTGTGACCAGGGGGACCTATGCACAGGTTCACCTGCTGTATCAGTTGCGCCCCTTCCTGGACCGGGAAGCTCTTCTTACAGTCGCTCATGCCCTTGTCACCTCTCGGTTGGATTACTGTAATGCGCTCTACATGGGGCTGCCCTTGAAGAGCACTCGGAGACTTCAATTGATCCAGAATGCAGCCGCGCGAGTGATTATGGGTGTTCCTCGGCGCACCCATATAACAGCTGTCCTCCGCAAGCTGCACTGGCTTCCAGTGGTCTTCCGGGTACAATTCAAGGTGCTGGTAACTTTTAAAGCCCTTCATGGCTTAGGAGCGGGTTACCTTCAAGACCACCTGCTGCTACCTTATGCCTCCCAGCGCCCACAGAGTTGGCCTGTTACGGGTCCTGTCAGCTAAACAATGTTGGCTGGTGGGCCCCTGAGCTAAGGCCTTCTCT
>JANHGC010003411.1:107097-117636 GCA_027560395.1 Boaedon fuliginosus
CTCATCTCCCTTACTTCTCCTCTCCCTTTCCTTCCTCCCACACTTCTATTTCCATCTTCCTTTCTTCGTTTCTCCTTCCTTTCTTCCTTCCTCCATCCCTGCTTATCTCCTCCGTATTTCTTCTTTCCCCCTAATCCATCCTTGCACCCTCAGTTCTCTTGCCTTCTCTTCCTTCCTACCTTTGTTCTCCCTCTCTTCTTCCTTTGTCCCTTTGCTAGATGGTGCTGTGGCGGAGCAACCAAAGTGCCTTTCTGCCCAGCACCCAAGTTTTCCCTGATGGCGTGGCCCAGGGCGAGTTTTTGGGCGCGGGGTGGGAGTCCAACATGCCCGGCCAGCCTCTGCTCTTCATGACCCTGCTGGTTTCAGTGGCTGGCTGGGTTCTGCAGCTGATCTCTTTGCCGCCAGCCCAGGCTCCAGTGTTCAGCGCACCAGCAGCGTCAGCCCACCTCCTCCGGGCTGGCCAAAGGTGTGGCTGTTGGTCTCCCAAGGCAGTAGAGTTCGGGGCTTGGGGCGGTGGGGCAAGGCAGAGAGGCAGCTGCAGCACTTCCTGAGTGAATCCGGAGTGCAGGAAGGCAAATTTGGTGGGCCGGCCTGTTGGTCTTCCATGGGCAGGACCCCTCTGGCCGCAGAGCTGCTTGCCAGTTTCTCCCCGCAGGAAGTCCCAGTGCAGCGGAAGTCGTGGGCTGGGGCGGTGGGGGCGAGGCAGAGGGGCAGTTGAGCACGGAAAGTGCAGGGCAGGGGCTGGGCTCGTTGGGCTGGCTCTTGCCATGTGTGTCGCTGCCTTCCTTTTGCATTGTCGTGACGCCTAGAGAGAATGCAATGGGAGAGCAGCGAGAGTGAAGGAAAGTGCCGGGCAGGGCCATGCTCTCTGGAAGATCCTCTGGAGCAGGCAGCCTAGCTCTTGTAATCAGAACAGGCAGGGGACCTGAGGCACTTGAGGCGCACTGTCGTCTCATGTGGGAGGTCAGTCTTCATTTGTTGCAGAGTATGCACAGTGGAGGTGGTTTGCACACCTGCAGTGGTGTGTTTTTATCTGTTTTTCTCCGTTGTTGGAGGGGTTCCCTTTGCCTCCTTTTTTGAGGCCAAAGAGGGGGCAAAGAGTTTGGGGATCCCCCCTGTGGTGATTTTGCAACCCTAACAAAGGTATATGTCAAATTTGGACCAGATTAGTGCAAGGGTGTGGGTTTGTATAGGGCACATACAAACCCACACCTTTTTTCTATATATAGATATTAAAGAGAGGCAATCATGCATACATCTTATACATACATATTATAGGCCAGTGGTGGCAAACCTATGGCAAGCATGCCAGAAGTGGCATGCAGAGCCCTCTCTGTGGGCACGTGAGCTGTCACCCCAGCTCCGCTCCGCCATGCATTCGCACACACTTCCCACCAGATAGCTCCGTGGGTGCATGTGCATGCTTGGGATGCATGCGGGGGGGACATGCACGCATTGCATTTTGGGGGTATGTGTGGGCTATGGGCACTCGGTGTCAAAAAGGTTAGCCATCACTGCTATAGACAGTATGTGTGTGTCACTTCTCTACTTAGTACAGTTTATAATTTTTCTGATAACTGAATGTTCTGGATTTCCAAATTTTCAGGATATTCACTGAAACCCTAACCCTTTATGGGCTCCAGTTTTGCTGTATTACATAGCACTACTTATAGTTTCCGAGTCTGGTTTGCTGATCAAAATATGGATTAGTTCTTCTACCTGCTAACATCACAAATACACAGTTTTGTGGTAGCACTGTGGTTAGAATACAGTTCTGCAGGCTAACTCAGGGCTCAACCCTGACAAGACCAAGTGGCTGTAGATGTTGCCCCCCTCCGTGGTCCAGTTGATTGTTCATCACTAATGCTGGGGGGGGGAATTGCTCCACTCAGAATGGGTGTGCATCTTGGGGGTCCTCCTGGATCCACAGCTGCAATTAGAACATCATCTAACAGCTGTGGCCAGGGAGGGCCTATGCACAGGTTCGCCTGCTACATCAGTTGTGCCCCTTCCTGGACCAGGAGGCTCTTCTTACAGTCTCTCACGACCTCGTCACCTCTCAACTGGATTACTGCAATGCGCTCTACATAGGGCTGCCCTTGAAAAGCACTCGGAGACTGCAACTGGTCCAGAATGCGGCCAGGAGAGTGATAAAGGGTGTACCTCGGTGCACCCATATAACACCTGTCCTCCACGAGCTGCATTGGCTCCCAGTGGTCTTCCGGGTGCAATTCAAGGTGCTAGTAACAACTTTTAAAGCCCTTCCTGGCTTAGGAGTGGGGTACCTTTGAGACCATCTTCTGCTACCTCATGCCTCCCAGCACCCAATTATATTCCACAGGGTAGGCCTTTTATGGGTCCTGTCAGTGAAACAATGCCGGCTAGCGGGTCCCCGAGCTACGGCCTTCTCTGTGGTGGTGCCGGCCCTCTGGAACCAGCTACCCACAAAGATTAGAACTATCTCCACCTTGTTGACCTTCTGCAGAGCCATTAAGACCTGGCTCTGTCGGCGGGCCTGGACCTGATGTGCCCCCTCCCTTGGAAGAATTATTGGTTGTTATGTGATTGGGTTAGATATTTTAATAGATTATACTGTTATTGTATTTTAATACTCTTGTTAGCCACCTCAAGTTCCCCTTGACCGGAGAAGAGAGGCAGGGTATAAATCTAATAAATAAATAAATTAAAAAAAAACTCACTACTCGCTCTAGGAGTTCGCTTCTCGCTGGCTCAAGGTTGATTCAGCCTTCCATCCTTCCGAGGTGGTTAAAATGATTGTTGGGGGCAAGATGCTGACTCCATAAACCGCTTAGAGAGGGCTGTAAAGCACTGTGAAGCAGTATATAAGACTAAGTGCTATTGCCGTTTTGAGTCTAGTACTCCTCTGTTATTTCCTATCCATGTACTGAATTCTATAAAACCTTGCCACAAAAGTTAACATTAAGATCAGGATGTAAGTTGATATTTCTCTTAATTAGCTGAAACTGTTTGGAAGACTTAAGCTAAAAGTTACATACCTGTACTGAATATTATCCACTGGTAAAAACTAATCTTTAACATTAAAACTTAGAATGTGCACATAATCCACAGAACGAAGTATGAACTAAAAGCTGCAAACAGGATTGAGTGCAACCTATCATTTTCCATTAGTCCCACAAGCACCTTTTGGCCAAACAAGAGTCTGGCATGTTGACTTTCCATTTAAAGAACAGAACAAAAGCTTTTCATCCCGTGACAGAAAGCAAATCACCTTCCATCCTCAGCAAGGCCGCAAGATCCTTGGTAGAATATTCAGGATGGCTCGTATACACTTTTGTCTATTGCTTTTAAGTAGACCAATTTTCCCTTCATATTTTGACCTCATGGAACAATTGAGGAACAACTTTCCAAATAAAAATCATTTTTTGCTGAGTGCACAAGGTAGCCCACCTTTTTTCTTAAAAAGCTGCCATTTTGTCCAGAAAACACTGGGTCCAGCACTATGAAGCAGTATATAAGTCTAAGTGCTAGTGCAATATGCTTTTGCTTCCAGTTTCCTAATCATCTTTGTTGCTCTTCTCTGCACTATGTGATAAACGAAACACAGTATTAATACGGCCCTGGTAATACAGTTTACCAGGGCCGTATTAATCTTGATACTATCCCACTGTTGATGCAGCCTAAAACTGCACTGGCTTTTTTGGCAGTTGCAGCTGCAGAACAGTCCTGGCTCATTCTTAAGTGGTTGTTCACTAGAACGCTTTCTCACAGTTACTACAGTTGAGCCAATTCATTTCCTTATCTATTCCTGTTGCAAGCGCAACCAGCTCCTGGCTCCTTTGGATTTTCTGGGGAGGTTTTATTGCCTTTCACTTTTAAACTTTCACTGCTTGTCTCTGACTTATAAGACATGCTGCCTTCAAAGGAAAAGGAATTTGGGTAAAGATCCAGCAGCTAGTGAAGATCAATCTTGAGCTGTACAGCACATTCTAATATCACCATTCTATCAGACTCTATACATAACTGCAAAGGCCAAGCTATTCATGCTTTACTGCCTACCTCTGCCCACTCCCTATCCAGATCTTTCATCTTCTATTTTTCCTCTTTTGACCTCCCTTAGAGCAGCAACTGTATGTAGCCAATCTTCAGAGGGACCCATGCCTGGATGTGACAGTGATGGGGTGCTCTCAGAGCCAGTGTTCTCTAGTGAGAGAAGGGAAATAGAGTTAATATTTTATAAATATATATTAATCAATTAGCCTATTACTATATAGTTTGGTATAGAAGATAGCTAACTAAGAAACCCTCAATAGATAGAATACACAATGCCTAATTATTTACAAAATGTTTCTATAACCAAGATTAAACAGAAACCAGTGTACAAAGAGCAATTTGAAAGTTTTAATCTTGACTGGAAATGTGAAGAGGGAACAACTGGCCTTGCATTATGAAAAGATGAGTCTTTTCAACATTCTGAAGGAAGGGAGCTGAAGGCAGAGCGAGAGCTGAAAGATAAGATAAATTTGGTTGCATAGAAAAGGAGATGACCCAATTAAATTGTAATAATTAAAGGAGGCTACTGGGAGGGGATTTAGGCAGATTGTGAATTGAGTAGAACTGTATAAAATGTATAGAATTTAGGGGTGTGCTTTCTAAACTCAAGCCATTTGGGTAGAATTGGATAGACCCTTTTACAAAACTCTAATAAACTTTCCTTTTTTGAGCATTTATTTCAAATTAACATTCAGTCACTTCTGACACTAGTATGTGTAGAAGGGAAGCAAGAAGAAAGGGAAGAGTTGGAGCAGGGAGAGAAACCCTTCTCTATTCCCCTCTTTCAAAGTCAGAAACATGAAAGAGGAAAGAGGTTGGAAAGCAAAAGGCAGCAGGAGAACAATTTATCAATTTCTGTCACTCCAATTATTTCTTCATAGCTGACACTGCCTCCAAACAATCAAAAGGATGTCTGTATTCATAGATATTACCAGATGGAGTATATGTAAATCAAACTAACTATATTATTGATAAAAGGATGTGGAGCTCAATTATAGCCTCAAAGACATGGCCAGGTGCTGACTGTGGAACAGATCAGTAACTGCTGAAGTTCAAGCTCCAAGTTAAGCTACGAAGAATAAGAAAGCCAGCAAGTTTTCACAATATGATTCTGAACTCATACTCAAGGAGAACATCAAGACTCGCTTTGAGGTTCTGAACCTCACTGATAGAGAATCAAAGGAATTCTGAAAGGAACTTAATGAATGTTAAGGATGAACATAAAAAGACTGCATAAAATGAAAAAAGAGAAGAAAGAAAACTGGATGTCAGAACAAACCATGAAAATTGCCAAGAAGAAAGGTCAAAGCCAAGAAAGACAAAAATCTTAGAAAAGATCTTAAAGAGTTTCAAAGAGCTAACAGAAGAGACAAAAACCAGTATTACCACATCTTCTGTATAAAGACATTGAAAATAAAAACAAGGAAACAACATGGAAAAACAAGTTGTCTTTCAAAAGATATTTGAACACAGGAGATTCCAACCTCAAATTGGTTTGCTAAAGGATGTCAGCTGACAGACAGTAACTGCTTTAAAGGACATCAAAGGAAGGTGGAACTAGTATGTTGAAACACTATATAATAAATATATCAACATCTAAGATACTTTATAAGATACTGATTACCTACACGAATCTCTAGTACTACAAGGTGGTGTTTGATCAGTACTCCAGTTATTACCAAGTCGGAAAGCAACAGGAATTGATGGAATATCCACTGAAATATTGTAAGCAACAGAAGAAAAACCAGCCAAGGTTCTAACCAAGATAATCTGGGGAATAGTACAGTGGCCAATGAATTGGAATCTACATTCCAATACAAAAAAAGGGGGTCTCAAGAGGGTGTATAAATTATTGTACAATATTTTTAATTTCACATGGCAGCAAAACAATGCTTACAATCATCCAACTAAGTTTAGAACCCTAGATGGAAAAAGAGATGACAGATGCTCAAGCTGGCTTTTAAAAAAGCCCAAAGAACATAAGACATTACTGCCTGATGCACGCTGGTTAATTGAAAAAGCCAAAGGATATCCAAAAAAGTAGACTTCTGTTAACAACCAAGAAAACAAACTGATCATCGGACAAATCAATCTAGAGTTGTCACTCAAGGCACAAATGACCAATGTCAAATTATCCTACTTTGGACACATTTTATGTGAAGCTTATTGGAAAAAGGCTCCAATGCTGGTAAAAGAGGATAGTAAGCAACAAAGTGGATACAGGTTGTTACAGCTGCACTCAGTGCACTATTGGGAGATATGAAAGAACAGATTAGGGGTACTATGGAGAGTCCTGAAGAAAATCCATGAGGATTTTCTGAGAAATAACTTGATGTATAATCAATTAGATGTTGGGCAGTTCATCCCTGTGTCATTCTTCAAAGACCTCTACTCATCTTATTTGTGTGTGAGGCTTAACATTATTTTGCTATTTATGCTTCCACCAGTTCATTGTTAACTGCTGCAAGCAGGCGTTCCTCTTTATTTGTTTGGCCCAGGCTACGACGTTAAGTGTTAAAAAGATCAAGTACAAACGGGAAAAAATCAGATACGCTAGTTTTTAACGCAGGGAGAAAACGCTGAATAGAAGTACGGAAAAAAGCAAGTATTTTAAGCAACGAAAAAGTTCCATCCACAAATGTCGACCAACCCCAACTCCGAAGGACAGGAGACAAACAGGGTTAACCAACAGAGGGTACAATTATTGTGAAACACAAATAATGTCCAAGTAAGGTGGGAAGCTTTCACGGGCACCGCTTCAGAGGATAAGCCGGGGTCTCCAGACGTGGCAACTTTAAGACTTGTGGACTTCAACTCCCAGAGTTCCTCAGCCAGCAAAGCCTTAAAGTTGCCACGTTTGGAGACCTCTGGCATAAGCCCTCCGTGGAGCGCCGCGACTGCGACGGAAAACAAACCTCGCCGCTTGCCCGGTTCAACTCCGGGGATCGCTTACACCTGACCCCGCCCCCTGCAGTGGCTGCTCAGGCTTGCGCGCCGTCGTTAAAGGGCGTGGCCACACGACGAGGAGGCGGGAGTTAGACAGTTAAGTCCCGCCTCTGGTTGCCACTCTCCGCTGGGAGTGGGATGGAGACGATGGCGCCTGCGCCTGGAGTCGTTGTGGGAAACGCGTCGGAAGTTCCCAAGCCAACCTTAGCCAAGAGACCAGAGAAGTCCGATGGTTGTGCGGGGACCATGAAATTGACTCGTAAAGCGGTCCTATCTCGAGCGAAAGCTACGAGCCTTGCAGGAGTCCGCAAGCTCAATTGCTGGTGAGGAGGAGATGGCCTTTTCTAGGAACTGCAGGTTCCGGCATTCCTCGCCCTTGGTCGTGGCGAGTGGGATGCTGGTCGCTGTAGTTTCAGCAAGGAAGCTTTTGTTTGCTCCGTTGTCCTCGCAATGGGCACCGAAAGGTCTAGTGGTGAGAAAAGTCTGCCTTGCAGAATTATTACAAAGGATTTCTAAACCCAGAGTTGTTGAAAAACGAAAGAATTCTTCCCAGTAACGATTAAAGCCACTACGTAAAAATATTGATTGTTAGTAATTGAAATGGGTATTATATCCCAATTCAGTATCTTTATTTTGTGTTTTGCAGGATTAAAAATCACATTTCATTATCTGGTCATTCGTTTTTTTAATTTCTCTTTTCTACTTTTCAGTTCATAGCCTGTTTTCCTTCACCACTTCTCTTTCCCTTGTATCCGTTGATAAGTGTGTGGCATAAAAAAAGATAGTGAAACTTGACGTTGTTCCATCATGGGAGGAGCTATGACCCAAAAAAATATTTTGGGTTCATTTATCTCTTTTCAAAACAAGTGAAGTTACATTATCCCAAGGTCATCTGGACTTGCCTAGTACTGTATGTGGATCAGTTCTAAACCTATTCAGAACTTAGCCAAATACAGCCTGATTAATATAAGCTATTATCCATGACCATCACTCAGCTGTTCCTTTTTGAGTTCCATGGTTGCATATTTGAGTCGTATTTTCATCCTAATTATCTTCCTGATGCCTGGATACTGTTTATAATACTTTTTTGGCTCCTATTTTCATACTTTTCTTTTTGAAATTAGACATGTCTTATTACTATATTTCTCTGTATTTTGCTTTTCCTCCTTTTTCTCAACAATAGTTCTTTCACTTCCTTCCAAAAGTATTCTGAAGTTATCTAGAAATACCTTCCACTTATCCCCACCTGTTTTGTTTTCTTCTTTCTGAAATGTCTTACATTCCAAATTGTTACATAATACATTGTAAAATCAGTCAGAATAGAGACTTCTGCTTTCATTCATTCAAATTATAAATTTCCTGGGGATAAGGACTAGAGTGGCGCTCTGTTGTGATTATAGCTCTGTTGTCTGTAGGTCCTGTTTCTGTTTAACATCTTTCCAGAAATGTGGGTTTAACCATGAAATATTGGGGAAATAGCGCTCTCCCATTATCATGCACACAGTTGTTGGCCTAGCTACAGTGTGGTTACAAATAGTTTGACTTGCACATAGATAGGAATTCTTTAACAGAATTGGAAATTTCAAAGGCTTTCCAGTTGCATGGAGTAGTAACTGCACATACGAGCATAGGAATATCGCAGAGAAATCAGCAAAATGTATATCGCAGGTCATAAGTAGGCCATGCTGCCTTTTATAGGCTCACTAAAAGCACAAAGGGCATTTGTAGCAGGCTCCAATTGTTCTTTCATATATGGCTTTCCATAGCATGAATATTGCTTTAGTTAATATACTATTTTATACATGCCTTTTAAATATGTTCTTCTTTTTTTAGGGGAGGTCATATCTCAGATGTAAGTACCATTTCTAAGTTTCTAATATGTAAGAAATGGAAAATCATTGTTGGTGTATTGGTTCTCTCTCATAATCTGTTCCGAATAGGGAATTGTGAATAGTTGTTAGCTATTTTCTGACTTGAATGAAATCAAAAGATACTAAATCCAGGGAAAAAGCAAAGACTGAGTATCAGTTGGTACTTTCTTAATGGAAAAATAGATTTAATTAGAGGAGCTGGCAGTGGTGTAATTTTGAGCCACCTTTAGCTACAAATAACCTCATGCTGAAACTGCTAGTGAGAACAGATAGGGGGTTGAGTTATCATTTGGAGGATATATCACTGTGATTTACCTTGCTTGATTGACAGTTTCAATGGCCTCTCAGTTGAACAGTCATTCAGGAAAGCACAAGTCATAATGTATGATTGTTTGGAACAGGTTCAAGCCTTAGCATATCAAGGTAAAACATATCTGCTTTTATATTCCAGAGCAGTTTCTTAACCTTAGCAGCTTTAAGATATGTAGACTTCAGTTCCCAGAAGGCCTCAGCCTTCCCCAGCTGATTGGGAATTCTAGGAGTTGAAGTCCACACATCTTAAACTTACCAAGGTTGAGAAACACAGTTCTAAGGAATATTATTCTTGAAATTCTGAAAAAAAGCATCTAGTAATAATGTAGGTTGCTGTGAACTAGAAAAACTTTTAATTTAACTGATCTCTGTAGTTCAGTCAATCCATCAAATATTTGGATTCAGTGCATTTTGGCCTCAATTGGCATAAGAATCTGTTGTAATATGGAGCTTCTGTTACAGATGCTTAAATACGGTATTTCTAATCAATCAATTAATTACATATATTGCAAGATGGAACTTTTGCTAATGTTTTGTTTTGTTTTCTTTTTAATCATCTAGATATCAATCTGCCATGAGCTTCCTAATGTTGAAGTGGTTACGTTCAGGTGTGTGTTAGAATGGTGGCTGACTAAATAAAAGCCAAGGAAAACCAGTGGTCTTTCTTTCAACATGGAACCTGAAAAGAAGCCCTTACTACCTCTTAAGCATCCAGGCATTGTGCTTTTTTAATCATTTTCTTTATGTATCAAGTTTAGCAAAAATTTCAAACTTCTTTCTATACATAATTGTTCAGTAAAAATTCATATAGTGCAATTATTTCATTTTTGGATCATGTCTGTGTAGTCTCATGTTTCTATATTATGTGCCTAACCTACTCCTCCAGCTACACTGTACCCTCTTTTCTATGCTTTTAAATTATTATTTTTATTTAATAACACCAGATCACAAGGAAGTAAATTATAGATCTTCATTTTTCATTTCATTAACTGTATAAATTAACAATCCATCATTCAAATAATTCTTGAACATCCTGTTTATCTCTTTTCATATTTGTTGTCTGTATGTACATATTGTGTCAGGAATTTTGATCCCTGATCTCTCTGTACTTCATAAGTGCACATTATCATAGATCTGTACTCTGGATCCCAGACTTATCTTCCTTTGCTTTCTTTTTATTCAATGCATTTTAGTTACTGATCCAATCTCTACGTCTATGTTCAGTAATAATAGCACTTAAGACTTGTACTCTTTAGGAAATGAGTAATTTTGAATATCAGTGTGTGCAGTCCGATGCTATAATTTATTTATTTATTTATTTATTTATTTATTTATTTATTTATTTATTTATTTATTTATTTATTCGATTTATATCCCG
>JANHGC010003411.1:145202-161092 GCA_027560395.1 Boaedon fuliginosus
GTGAGAGTAGTATGAATGTGTTTTAACTATTTTTATATTACTGTACTATTGTACTTTTTAATATTGTAAGCCGCCTCGAGTTCCCTTTGACCGAGGAAGAGAGACGGGGTATAAATCTAATGAATAAATAAATAAATAAAACAAAATACAGAGAGAATAAAGAAGCAGCTTCATTAAAGCTACCCACACTTTGTGTGCTTGTGACAATGACAGAGAAGAAAAGATATAAGAAATCTTGTGTTCACCTCTGGGCTGTTGTAGTGATGGCATCGATCACCTCCATGATGCGGTGCAAGGCGGAGTCAGTGCCAATGGTCATATCAGTGCCACAGAAGTCATTGTCAATGGAGCCCACAAGGCCCACAATGTTTAAGTGACGGTATGTCTGAGATATTTCCTCAGTGATTTTTCCTGGATGGAAAACAAACAAGGGCTTGTGAGTCTTAAGAACATCCCAAATGAACTGTTTCCAAACAAAATTAGTTAACACTTATCCTACAGCAAAGTAAATGGAAAGTATTTCAATTAAAATCAGGATTTTTTTTACTGCATCTTAAACAATATTCTGGGAAACTGTACATTATGTTTTTTGTCTTAACAGCTTGGCTGCAGAAACAGGAAAGATATGACATATCTGTCATAAAGTCTGTCATGTGTCATAAAAGCATTGATTTCATTAAGTTCGTATTTCATTAGAAATGAAGCCTGATTTTATTTCTTTTATTTTTACTTCCATTATGTTTGATGGTACAAAGGCTCATACAGGGGTGCAATGGACTATAAAAAATCAGCTAAAGATTCAGTGGTGTTAAAAATGAGGAATTTTTTAAAAAAGAAGAATAAATCATAGGTCTGGAAGAGATTTTGGAATTCACTTGGCCAGTGGTAGAATCAGGAATTACAGCAATATGGACAGTTTGTAAAGGAATTTAGAATGGACCTTGGGAAAAGCTGAAAGAATTGCTAAGAAGGGTAGGGGAAACACACCATTAAGGAGGGACTTGAAGAAGTTACTACACATTTTAGACACTGAAACCAATGGAAAGAAACTCAAAATAATCCTGCCTTGACGCTGTTTGTCATAAAAAGGTTTCCTGACTAGCTTTTAAGATTCTGTTATTGGATCCTACAGTAGTAATGTATTGAATGTTTTGAATATTCAAAATGTTTTGAATAAGTATTGAATATCCTTGAATGTTTTTTAATGGACTACTTCGAAGAGCTAACTTAGATGGTCTTCTAGCCTGTTTATAAACACCAGCAGTGAAGAAAAATTTGTTATTTCCTGACACAATCTAATCTACTAAACAGCTACTACAATAGAAATGTTTTCCATATGTCCAATTGAAATCTTACTTCTTATAATTCAGACTACAGTTTGTTTCCCTATTACAGAAGAACTCTGAAAAATTCGGCTATTCTTCTTTATTACAGCCCTCCAGATAATACAGTATTTCACCCCATGAAAAAAATCCAGATTAAGCATAGTTACGATGTCCCACCATTCATCATTTATTTTTCCCTCTACATCCCTTGTCATCTTGGTTATTCTTTTCAAGGACTCTCCAGTTGGTCACCATTTAAAATATTGTGCCCAAGATTGGAAGTAGCAAAGCAGAACAATGATTCCTTTTGATCTTGTCTCCAGAGATTGTTGATGTAGTTTACGATTGCACATGTATCATTTTTGTAGCTGCATTACACAGTTGGCTTTCATTTAGCTTATGCTCCAAGGCATCCAGATCTCTATTTTTTGCATGTTCTGCAACCCAGTATGATCTTCCCCAACACTGCAATTCTAAATCATCTCTCTGTTTTTTCCTACAGAAATGGATTTCATTGTCCTTTTGAAAGTGAATTAACTAAGTATGGTCCATAGGGTCACAAAGAGTCAGATACGCCTTAGCAATCAAACAACAAAATAAATACAAAGTTGATACTACCTTTCATCCTTAGAAACATTGTTTGGTTGCGGTCTTTTGACTCTCAACATCCAAGTTCATTTTCAGAGTCAATAACATTAAACACAGGTCATAGCTTGGCACCAACACAAGGATGTTAGACCAGGTTACCTACCTTCTTTGACCAGTTCCTCCAAAAGGTCACCCCATTCTGAGCGGAAGATATTTGCACCAGTCAGGCTGCCATCGCCTCCAATGACACATAAGTTAGTGATGCCATGCTGTACCAGGTTGTAGGCAGCTTGAAGGCGACCCTCCCGTGTGGTGAAAGCTTTGCAGCGGGCACTGCCAATGATAGTGCCTCCCTTTAAAAACAAAAGATAGACTAATTATGAATTTAAAAATTAGAGGCCTGCAGAAATTAACAGAAAAAAATGGTATTGAAAGTGTATCAGTTCCAATGGGAAATCAGTTTTGGTGTTTTCTAAAAGGGAATACAGGAGAAACAAAAAGGCTTTGTGGCTCTAGTTGGTGTATGTTTTTGCTTTGAAAGCACAAACCCTGAATTTATCAAAAGAAAACATACTTTTTTTTTTCATCTTTATATTCTTTTAAAATTGTGAAGCATCAATTGCCAGGATTGGTGACAATGTGCAGTCACTCACAAGATACCATTTTTGACATACCAATACATCGCAGAGCTGAGTGGAAAATATGCTAAATTCTAGAGGAAGTTATTTGTTTCTCTCTTATATCCCAAGCAGATGGTTTTTGGAATGATAACAGGAAGTTATTACAGTGATCTGTGCCTCGGAGCAATGTCAGCTCTGGTAGTCTTGAACAAGGAAATGAAGAACAAGGGTTGTTACATTAGCATTTGACCTTTCTGTTCATCCCATCACAGTCACCTCTTAATTAACCCAATTTTGTGTTGCTATGGCTGAAGAACCTAGCACATTCTGCTGCTGCTGCTGCCTGGTATTGGGAAAACAATGGTCATCAAACAGCCATCTTCTGAACACTTGCCCCCTCAGCTCAGGAAAAGGATAGCTCCTTTGAAGGTTAACATAATAAATCTAGGTCCACTGATTTGAAGCTTTTGGCTATTACTTGTAAAACAAATAAGGGCCAAACACCAGAATTGTGGATTTAATTAGTTAATGCTGGTAAACTGAAGAGAAATACGCTGAGGTCAGGAGTGGAAGAGCATGTTGCTAAGAAAGGTTATTATTTTTTAAATTGGACTGCTATTGAAACCAGTTAAAGTGTGCAAATCAAACTGGATTAACTATTAAATGTCCTCTTTTAGAAAAAATTCAGGGATAATTTATATGGCACATAAAAGAAAACACGGCACAGACATGGTAGCCTTGCTCAAGCCTGTATTTATTAGTAGCAGAAGCTGCATCAGCAGTAAAGGAAGACAAAAAGAGAACCATCCTATAGAAACATGCAACACCAGAATGTTACCTGACAGAAAGGAAACATACCAGTCAAACTGGGAAAGGCTCTAAGAAGAAGGAAAAATACAACACTTTTGTAAGTGAAGTGGGTGAGTCTACTTCAAAGACATTATGACAGTCAGGTCTATTAAAGAAGCAATTCCAATATAACCCAACCCTTAGTTGCTATGGATGTAGTTAATATTTTTTAATGAAAAGAGTAATCTTACAATGTTCATCAAAGACAAACCTTTCCATTTTTCAACAAGAGACACAAATTTAGGGTCATGTCACTAGGACAGCAATTTCCAAATTGACACTGTTTAAATAGCAATAGCACTTAGACTTGTACACCACTTTACAGTGCTTTGCAACCCTTCCTAAGTGGTTTACAGAATCAGCATATTGTCCCCAACAATCTGGGTCCTCATTTCACTGGACATTGGACATCCTACTCAGAAGGATGAGTCAACCTTAAGCCTTGTCAGAACTCCTTGCAGTAAATAGAATCCGCCCGCAATACTGCCTTCTAACCACTGTGCCGTTACCACTTAGTACTGAGGCTGCAATTTCAAGAATTCCAGTGATCCAGCTGAATGCCAGTCTCACTAGAAGCTTCTCTGGAAGATACTAAATGGATTTGGGAAAGTTTAACTAAGACATTTGATTACCATGATGAGGATGGGGACATGGCCCATTAATCTGTGCTATTTAAACACCTACATTAATTTGCTGGAGGGGATATTCTGATTTAAAAAAAACCCCTATAAGACCTGTTATATACCTTTGCTCAATCTGGAAAAAAAATGAAAAGTAAATGTAGCAGCAGTTCACAAAATTGAAGAACTACATCATACAAAAATGTATAGTACATGAGAAGCCATTTTCATTTAGGGTTGAAGGGATAAATCGAAAATAATATTATTCCCTTATATTATCTTTTCATTGTTCTTGCTATGCAACAAGCTCAGTCTTTCCCAAAAGTGGGACAAAGGGAAAACCATAAAGAGGAAAATAAACATGCAAGAAAATCAGAACTATCACATAAGTTGCTCTGAAAGTTGAATGAGAAGAAGCTATCTATCACATGTCACCTTGTGTTCCCTTTGACCAGGGAAGAAAGGCGGGATAGAAACCAAATAAATAATGTGCTCAGGAGATCTAGATTGGTGGGATACATCAAACAGGAAAGACCTGAAACCAACCAATTAGAAAAATTATCTGATTGGATAATCTCAATGAAAGACATTCCCTAGACCCTCCTAGGAAAATAATCTTTTCCTACATAAATTGCAGTAAAGTTTACATGAATAATTTCATTCAGAAAGGAGCCCTGTAAGACTCAATTCATTACCAAGATCTTCCCAGATAGCAAACCTGAACAAGTTCTCTGCCTGAGTTCTTAAAGAGCTTCTATTAGCTTGAACTAACATTACTAGTCTAGAATGATTTTACAGCCCTTTATTTCACATATAGAAGTAAATTTAAGGTTCCCAATTTAATAAGATATAATAAGAAAATATGACATATCAGTGCCAGCAGTCCCTTTGCTCCTTAGTTTTGTTTAAAAGAATAAACGTATGAAAAATAAGATAATTTTCTATTAAATCTGAATCATGGAACTCGTAGAGGTAGGATGTCTAACAAGTCTGGATTGTAAACCAGCTTTAAGCCCCTATTCATTTTTGGCTTAACATTTCTGTGTTTTCTGCTTAAATAATCCATTAATTCCCTATTTCAACATAAAGCTGGCTGGGCTCTTTTTTGTTTCCCAAATTATGTGATTATATGAATGAAAGGACTATGCACACTAGTATCATAGTCCACCATATTAATCAAGCCATGATTCCTGGTCCACAATTATTGCTAGCTAATATAAGGTAGTTGTTCATCTCTTGCCGTCCAGAAGCAAACACACAATATTATAATGCTTAACAGCATACATTCAGTACTCTACAATTTAATTGGCTGAGACATAACTGTTTCTCCTGTACTGAATTCATATAAAGTACTATAGATTCTTCTTTGAATAGATTCCTTTTCTTCCTAATAACATGGAAACTTTGAAAATAAAAGTGACTGATACCCTTCAGTAAAATTTGAAGAAGCTCTGTTATTAATAGAAGGTGAAGGAAGGTATGAGAGAATCGAGGCAGCTCATAGTGATCTGACTGATAAGCACTGAGCACCGACACAACAGAGAGGAAGACGGAGTCCACTGATTATGTCCTAGCACAGCATCTATTTTTGATTCTTCCTAAAAATGGGAATCAATCATTACCCAAATTCAGAAATTTACACTTAATCCAAATTACTCAGAGTCAAGTCAGAGCTGTGTATCATGAAAGGTTTATGAAGCCACAACAGAAACAAACACGAGACCTATCTAATTACAGAGAAAGAGGTTAAGAAAAATTAGCCTTACCAGCTGAATAATATTGGACACACTGAGCCAATTTGCTTGTTTAATATTTTCTCCTCCTTCGACTAGTCCCTCGTAACCCTTAGAAGAAAAAGAGAATGTTTTTGCAAAAACACCGCAGCTGTACTACCAAGAAAACTGTATTAAACTTAATTTGCAACATAGGGAATTATCTATATCCCAGTATTTTTGGTTTTACCTTTTTGTTCAAATTTACTGCAGGTTGCTACGAGGAGCAAAATTTAAAACAGAACATAAACCTATTTGCTCCACCATGCATTCTATCTACTGCTTTTCATAAAATTGCAACCAGGCAAAAGACTGACAAAATGGGAAAAGATCTTGAATTAAAATATCATAAAATATAATAAATAGATATTATCAAAAAAATATCCAATACAATATAGCAAAACTTGCCCAATGTAGTAATACAGCATGTAGACTTCTGGAAGCTAATGTTTTTACAATGCTACAACAGAATTGGAAGGCTAGTTGAACTGTGAAGAAAAATCATGGAAAATTTGTCTGGAAATAAAAGCAGCTAAGCAAACAAGTAGCCCATTATCAGAAACAGGGAATGTGTGGCCTAGTTAACATGATGTTTGGTTCTGATTTGATCAGCATTTGGAGGGCCAGATGTTCCTTACCAGTTTAGCTATATTTAGTTTGAATCTTCTCTCTGCCAAAGCTGCCTCAATAATTTACATTAAACACAGAATTTATTCTGCATTTATAGTTACAAGTTATCACAAGAGTGAAAATATTATTTAACTTGTCAATCATGTTCCTCAACCTTTTCTTGACTCTTAGATTTTCCTAAACTTCCTAAGATTATATTGATAGAACTTTCAGAATTAATTAACTTCTGTACCACTGTAAAAATATTTGTACCAGTTTTTCCGTTTTCAAATCGTTTGATCCTTTCATTTTCCCAGAACACTGCAGCAATCTAAATAATTTATTTCTACAAACCCATACCCACACAGGGGAATTTTTTTTTATAATAAACAAAAATGTGAACCTCATATATCAGGAACACTTTAGCTCCAACATATATTCCCATGCGCGTTACAGCTCGAACAGCAGCATTCATACCTGGAAAGATGGGATATAAGTTATATTATGATTTGGGTCTCAGACAAATTGGTGCAATATTCTGCTAGTTTACAAAAAAAACACCATCCTTCCCAAAAGCAGCATTCTCCAAATGTTGCAGTTAGAATTCCCGGAAATAAGCTCAAGCTCTAGAAGACAAAAAGTATTGTAAAAACATTCCTATTCAGGGTTTAGTTTAGTTTAGTTTTAGTTTTGCTAGATGCTACACAGGGAATTTGCACTTCCCTGTAACTGAACAGAGGCAGAGTACAAATTTTAATATACAAGGAATATTTATCATTGAATATTCTTGTATTTCTGAATCAGCAGTGAAAGAACTGCCTTCTTGTGCATATACAGGGTAGCACTTGTATTGTCTTATGTTAGTAATGGATTATAATTCCTTGGAAAGAAATAAAATACTTTTGTACACTAAAGTAAAGAATAGTAGCTGACAAGGGAATAAAACAATACACAAGTAATTCCACAGAAATTGGACAGCCTGGGTGCCTTATGAGTAAAATATGTTTGCTGTTAATATGATTTTATTTGTGCTTAGCTGTTAATAGAAAATGCCAAAACTAGGTTGCTTACTACTTTCATTTGGGAGAATATGAGAGAAGAGAGAAGAAACTCTAAAGGAAACTCACAAAAAATAAAGTTCAAAGAAACAGATCCAACTTTCATTTTAAAAAAATAAATAAATCTGACATTACTAACAGAGAAAGTTTTTCCTCCCATCCATTCCATCTGCAGAGTTCTTAACTAGAACAAAAGCAGCAATATTTAGAGTAGGTGGTAGAAATGCAATGATGAAAAAGATACCATTTGCAATGCAGACACCATTAATATTGGACCTAGCCAGGGGTGGGCTGCTACTGGTTCGCACCAGTTCAAGAGAACCAGTAGCTAGGTGAACCAGCAAATCGCACCCCTGGCTGGCCCCAACAACTCCACCCCACCCCGCCCAGGAGTCCCCACACAGCCCATTTTGGACCACATGTAAGTGCAGATGCTCGGGGAGGACGAAAAATGAAGTTCTAGGAGGCCCTTCTGGGGCCTGGGGAGGCTGTTTTCACCCTCCTGGAGGCTCAAAAAAAGCCTCTGGAGCCTGGGGAGGATGAAAAACGGCCTCCTGGAAGTTCTGGAAATGGACCTGTTTCTGGCCTCCGAGAGCCTCCGGAGGCCGGGGAGGCCATTTTCGCACTCCTGGAGGCTCAAGGAAAGCCTCCAAAGCATAGGGCGGGTGAAAATGCCCCCCCCCGGGGCCCATTTTCACTCCCAAGCCAGGGTGCTGCAGGAGGCCGACACCCACCCAGCAACTGGGAAGAGAACCGGTTGCTACATTTCTTGAAGCCCACCCCTGGATCTAGCCATTATGTAAGTGAAATTGAGATGCATAACATAATATCAAAGAACATCACGTGCTATTTCTTAAATCATCAGTGTAACAGTGACACTTGCTCTCTATATGCCATCTTTCATTATGACTATCAGATTTGGGATGCAAAAATCCAGACAACCACTAATGGGAGCAAAGTATCTCTTTGCTGTCATCTCAAGGTCATATGGATATTTTTAATCTGGCAATCCTACTTTCATAAAAGCTCCAAATACACCAAATGTTTAAGGAGAGGGACTAGAAAAAGCTTAGCTTTTCAGAGAAGGCTTTTACTGCTCTTATAGTTTTAATTAAATTAAAAGTCCAAAAGTCAAAGATATCCAATGAAAAATGACTGTGATTTGTTGTGAATTTTTAATTGATTACATAATACTATTATTAATACTATTATTAAAAAATGTTTGATATTGTTTCAATTTCTGACATTGATATCACACATTGCAGCTGTGCTGATTGTTTTACTGTGGGCAGAGAAATGAAACTCTTGCCTTTCCCCCTTTATGCTGTGCTACAGACACATAGACACTCACACATGGGTTGTAATGTCTTAAACTCTTGCAGGTTCCCAGGAGGAGTCTCTAAAACCTCTTCCCCTCCCTGTAATTCCTTCAGGTTGGAACTTTCGAAAATGGAATATCCTCACATCCACTACACTCTCATTTATCTGAAAGGAAAGACTTATTAGAAAGCAGGAAATTGAATCCAAAAGGATTGTTTTCCTTTACAAAATAACTCCTGCAGGATGCAGATTGTTCCTTTTACCTTTCAATACTGATTCTTACTTGACCTTGACTGAAAAATATTTTCCTTTTGTATATATTTTGATACCAATTCAGTTTACTTTTATTTATTGATTTAAAGCTTTTACGTAGTCATCCAGCTTATAACAAACTCTGGATAGCTCCCAATCAAAAATCGAAACAACACAAAAAGCATATTAAAAGTATTAAAAACTAAACACATTGAAAACAAAAACCAGTTGCCATATCAAGCTTCCAATATGCAGTTACCTCATCTTATCTCAACATTTGGGGAAAAAGTAAGGTCTTCAGTGCTTTGAGAAGGCAAGGAGAATAGAGGCCCACTGAAGCTCAAGAGGCAGAATGCTCCATAGCAGAGGGGCTTCTGTCGAAAAGATATGCTTCTTGACTCCCATAAAGTGTCAATGTTTAAGGAGAGGGACTAAGAGCCTGCTTACCCTATCTAACCTATAGGACGGGAAGATATTCTTAGGGAAAAACAGTTCTTGCAGATAACTTGGGCCTGTGCCATATAAGGCTTTTAAAATGATGACCAGACACCTTGAATTGTACCCAGAAAAAAACTGGAAGCCGGCGCAGCTCACACAGCAGAGATGTTATATGGGCAAATCTAGGGCCACCCACCACCAACACTGAATGTTGTATTCTGAACCAGTCAAAGTTTCCAGCTGGGTTTCAAGAGCAGCCCCATGTAGAGTGCATTGCAGTAAACCAAGTGCATAGATGATCTGATCCAGGAAACAAAGTAATCAGTAGATGAATCCGTACAAAGTCTCTCCTAGCCACAGTTCCCATGTACTCCTTGAGCAAGAGCCCCGAGTCCAGGAGATTCCCCAAATTGTACACCAGCTAGGTCCAGGGAAGTGCCATCCCATCAAACATAAAATGGGCCTGTCAGGCAAATAACCACTAGCCATTCGCTCTTGCCAGGGTTGGATCAGTCAGTTCTCTCCATCCAGACCTTTACCCACTCCAGGTGTTTGGTCAGCACTGCCACATACTTTGTCCTTTACCATTTGGAACATATTTCCCCAATCCCCAGTCTATAATTATCTGCTAATTATAGTTAAATACATTTCAAGGGCACCAGATTGGAAAAAGTTACAGCAACATAAATGAACAAAGGAGTCTAGAAGACAGCAGAGGTATACATATATTTATTTATTACACTTTTATGCTGTCCAACTCCCGAAGGACTCTGGGCGGCTTACAACATAGATAGCAATAGCATTCAGCTTTTATATACTGCTTATCAGAGCTTTACAACACTCTCCAAGCAGTTAGAGTCAGCATATTGCCACCATTAAATACATACTTCTGTGCTTCAAAAAAACACAAGTTACTTCAAATGAACTGTCACTTTTCTCCATCCTATTTGACTGAACTGTTTATTTGTGTTTTTACTTGTATTTTAAACACTCTTCCAAGAAGGCATGAAAATAGCTGCATACTTACTGTTTTAAAATATTTTTTTCAGTCTAAATGCAAAGGCTTTGAGAATTGAGTCTTCTCAAGGGGTTCACAAGAAGAATGCAATTCAATAAATATCAATATCCTACTTTGAAACACCAGCAAACTGTTCACATGAGTGAATCAAATACTGTTGTTACTAATATCTATATCTATAAAACAGAGCATGGGTTTGTGGGTGTGTATGTATGTTCCCTACACACGCCTACACCCATCTACCAATCACACCCAAATTTGCCACGCAGATAGCTTGCCCTCTGGAGACAAGCACTGGGGGGTGGTCACAAATGCCGATTAGGGATCTGTGCCTCCCCCAAACCTGCCAAAGTTGTCACCCCTCACAGCCCCAATGCACTGCACATGTGCAGAGGGCTCTCAACCATAAGCTCTACTGTGCATGTGCAGACGGCTGCCAGAAGGAGCCATCGGCGGCACCATCTTGGCCACCAGAACCAAGCACTGCTAATCGCCTCCTTTGCCCTAAAGTGCCAGAAGCAGGCCCCCGAACACCTGATGTACCCAGCGCCGCCATCATCTTGGCCCCGGAGCTGCCACCACTAATCACCTACTTTCCCTTACCATGATGGGCACCAGAAGCACCCCATCACCTCTGTGGCCAACAACACCTGATGCAGCCAGCACCACCACCATCTTAGCCCCGGAGGCAGCGGTGTAAGAATCTTCATTCCAAAAGCTGATTGTTGCCACTAATTGCCTGGTTTCCCCTCCTGCATTAGTCGCCAAAAGCAGGCAGCAGTGCCACCATCTTGACCCCAGAGGCAGGATCTTGGTCCTGGACAGCTGATTGCTGCTGCTGCTTGCTTCTGGCAACCAGCACAGGAGGGAAAAGCAGACAATTGGCGGCAACAATAAGCTATTCGGGACAAGATCCTGCCGCTTCTTCCTCCATGGCCAAGATCATGGCGCTGCTGCCTGCTTCTGGGCAGGAGGCCAAAGCAGGCAATTGGTGGCCCAACCATCTTGCCACTGGGTGGTGGTGGTGGGCCACCGACAGCCAATATGCCCCCAGGGTCCCCTCCAGAAGGGACCCTCACTGCTGCCCCCCTGCCCAGTTTAAAGGGACATACCCCAATCCGGAGGGCACCCAGTTGTAAAAGGCAAGGGGGGAGCCTCCCAGCTGCCTCTTGCTGCAGAAAAGTGGGAGGGGGCAGGGAGTAGCCACAGAGGGCAGTGTGCACCATTAGGTGGGGTGGGGTCTCTGAGGGGCTATTCTGGCTTGGGGGGTCCACCGGTCCACAGGAGGAGGGGCTTTGCAGCCATTTCCTTTCCCCTTTCCTTTCTCCTTCCCTCTCCTTTTCCTTTCCCCTTTCCTTTCCTTCCTCCTTCCCTTTCCTCACCTCTCCTTTCCTTTCCTTTCCTTCCCTTCCCACTTAGCAATAGCACTTATACTTATATACCACTTTGCAGTGCTTTCCAGCCCTCTTTAAGTGGTTGACAGAGTCAGCGTCTTGCCCCCAACAATCTGGCTCATTTTACCCAACACATAGAAGGATTGAAGGCCAAGTCAACCTTGAGCCGGTATATGTGTGTGTGTGTGCTCAGTCATTACAATACAGTATTGCAGGCTGACTCTGCTCATTGCCAGCAGATTGAAAGGAGAGGGGAGGGGAGGGGAGGGGAGGGGAGGGGAGGGGACGAAAGGAGAGGAAAGGAAAGCAAAGCAAAGCAAAGGAGAGGAGAGGAGAAGGGAGGGAAGGGAAGGAGAGGAAAGGAAAGGAGGAAGGGTGGGGAAGGAAAGAAAAGGAACAGCATGACACATAGAGCTACTAACAGTGTCAGGCTTGACTATACCCAGGCAATGCCGGGTTATCAGCTAGTATGAGAATATTTGTAGCTCATGGTTGAAATGAGGGGTCCTTAGTGCTCCTCTGAGCTTGGTTGTTTTTTTGTGAATGTTTCATTACCCAAACTAAGTAACATCATCACTGTTAGCAAAAAAACAACCAAGCTCAGAGGGCAGCAAGGACCCCTCAATGTTGTTACTGTCTTTCAAGTAAATTGTGACTCCAGGCAATTACAGAACTAGGGCCACACAGTGGGGAAGGGGGTGGTGGTGGCAATATTTTTGGAAATGGCTTGCCACTATCTTCCTCTAAGATAGTTTTCAATTTCTCACTCTACAATGAACAAAGTATGACTTGCCCAAAGTCATCCTATAGGCTTTCATGCTGACGTGAGAACTAGAATTCAGGCCCCCCAATGGTAATCCAGTACTGATAACTACATAGGACCTTTATTACAAATGATTTTTCTGTATGCAAAAGAAATAATTTATCTGTTTTTCATTAAAACAAAACCATCAGATTTTCTGTATGTGAAAAAAACATCTGATTATTCTGTACAGGTGGCTAATAAGTCCATTGCTTTACAAGCCAAACAAATAGTAACTTTAGCAGAGATTCATCCAACAGCAATGATAGGAAACACTATTTGTAAAGAAGGTACAAATTGCTTTGTCTTTGATCCCTGTGCCAGTGCCCTTAGGTTAACATTCTTATGTGTATAGCATGTAACCAAGCATCCCTAAGGGGCTGGTGAATCATTTTAAGACTGAGGTTTATGAATGGATCAAATTCTAGATAACTAACAACTTGTCACACTGAGCTACATCTTACCTCGGTGGCGCAGTGGTTCAGCAGGTTGTCAGATCGAATCTCCAGGCTCAAGGCTGACTCAGTCTTCCATCTTTTCTAAGGTCAGTAAAATGAGGACCCGGATTGTTGGGGGTAAAAAGCTGACTCTGTAACTGCTTGGGGAGTGTTGTAAAGCTCTGATAAGGAGTATATAAAATCTGAATGCTATTGCTATCTCTGTTGTAAGCCGCCCAGAGTCCTTTGGGAGTTGAGCGGCATAAAAATGTAATAAATAAATAAAAAAATAAAAAAATCTTGTTACATTGTTAAGTGTGATCTCAAAATAGTAAGCAAACAGAAAGCAATATTTTTAAAAAGCATTCTGCTTATCCAGTTGTCATAATGACTGCTCCAGATCCTCTTATTGTAAGCCACTAAGATTTTTAATGAAATGCAGAAGGAAAGAAGGAATATAGGGACACCTACCCATTGCTATCTATAAAACATTTAATCCATCACATCTTAGATCACAGGAGTAAGTTCCTCTAACAGATTTACCAAAATTTTGAATGTGAATGACATATTTTTGGTTTCTTTTGGCCAAATTTTTCTTATCCTCTGCATGAATCTCAGAAGCCAACTAAATCCAAAAAGAAAGGGGAAAAATAACTTATTGGCCCAGGCCAATAAGGTCAGATACTAGCGACTCTAATCAACTATAGTAGATTAGGCTTAAATGGTTGAAGCTTTAGCCACAGAACCAAAATAACAATTAATGTAAAGATAATTGCAAAATTCCCTAAATTCCAATCATAAAATAAATTAATCCAATATAGCCTATATAGGAATTAGTTTAATGATTTAATTTATCTCATTCAAGACTCCTTGAAAGAATTGTGTGATTAGACATTTACTGGAGCTAAGAGTGCCAAAGGCATGGTCAGCTGTTTTTCAGAGATTTTGAAAATTAACTCTGAACTCTCTGAACTCTGCTCTGCTGCTTGTTCTGCTTACAACTGCCTACCTGCTGCTTCTATTTTTGACTTTGTTACAAGGAAGTTCATGCTCATGTGGATAGGTTGTGAGTTTCACATTCTGCTTTCTTTGCAATTTCTGCATTGGTTCTGAAATTGTCTGGCTATATGACATCAATAGTGGAGCTGACTATCAGAACAAAGGTTTTCATGTTGTCCCTTACGAGATCATAAGGGAATTCAATCAAATCTCACAGCTTTCCTGATTATACCCAGCCCTTTTTCTCTTCCACTGCCAAGAAGGTAACAGAAAACTTGGAACAATTTTCAGGACACAGTGAAGGCTTAGATGTGGATGAATAATTTGTAACTCAACCCAGGCAGATGAATTATTGCAGGCAAGTCTGAATAAATAGCTTATTTTAGATGGAGTGACACACTTGGATCTAGGACCAAAATCTAGCAGCTTTCTGAAACCAGCAATGTTCCAGTCAGATACGGTGACTAGGAGTCTATTTATGTAATTCTGATTGCTGCCCTACTTGCATTTCTTTCTAATGAAGGTAGTTCTTACTTCTAGGGTCAAGATAACTGAAACATTAACTCCTTTTACTTAATCTTGAATTGAAAATAAGGGTATACAGTTTTTCACAAGGCAAAGGTCATATTTTATCTTCGACTCATGTGTCAGGAAAAGAAGCATAATCAGGGCAAAGAAGTGGAAGAGACTGAGATGAAAAGATTAAATTAAAATTTTTATTTAAATCATAGTTAATGATTATTCAGAAGGCTTAATACTTTCCCCTTTTGTTACATTACAAATTATAAACCAACAGCAACCTCTAGAGCAGCTTGTGTGGCATTCTAGGTTTTGTACAAACTATTATATATAAAAAGAATATATAAAATAAAAATGAGATTAGAGAATGGCAATGGAAGATGATTTGGAAGATACTTGCCACTTTCTTATCTCCTCAAGAATCTGCTGCAAACCCCACTGGAATAGACAGAATTGCTGATATAATTCATAGTCAAAACACCCATGATTTGAAAAGGCAACATATATTTTATACCATATAAATAAAAGCTAATGCAATCTATGGTTACAATTCTGTCTTTGACTGGTTTACAATTAGGAGATTTCTTCTGAAATAGGTTGCTGTTTCCAGCTCCATAGTTGGTTGTCCTTAACACTAGAACATTTCCATGTAGTATGGAAAAAATGTCAACAGAGATTGGGAGGCACGTCATACAAAAGGAAATGGGGAAAACTTCATCTAGTAGTAATTCTGATTGTCCCAACTTCTGGAAACATATCATGTATTCCCCTAGTAAAATAAGGAGATTGATATTTCAAACATTTTCCTATCTCCAGTCCCATTTTCTACCTACTACAATACTGGAGCCTTGAAGAAAGAGATACCAAGGGAGGCAGCAATTACTAAAGAAAATGGCTCACCTGGATTCTTCTCAATTTCTTCACCTCCCTATGGGAAGAATCTTAGAAAATTGTTCATTGATTTTAAAATAATCAATGTGTTTTATTTAAAATTTTGATAACTTTGATTTTATTCAGTTTAGTGTTCTTTGGATAGAATGGACAAAATTTTAGTTTGGATATCATCTCAAATATTTGGACATGGTATTGCTTCTAAAACACCCAGCTAATTCAGTAGCATAATTGCACATGTTGAAAATTTAGACATACTTTATCAGTATGTATCTGTCTGTCTGTATATATGTCTGTATATATGTCTATCTAGCATGTCTATCTATCTATCTATCTATCTATCTATCTATCTATCTATCTATCTATCTATCTATCTATC
>JANHGC010003412.1:101497-115982 GCA_027560395.1 Boaedon fuliginosus
TATTTCTAGTTTAAGTTTCTCTTTTCACAACAGGGGGTGGTGGTTTTGGATGTTCAGTATTCTTTCTACAGTTAGTTAGGGTTTCCTCTTAACTTTCTTTTTCTCCTGCTTGGGTGTTACAGGTGGGAGGGGGGAAAGGTATCTTTGGAATGTTTCAATTACAGATGGCGGGAATCAGTATCTTGACCAGTGACTGGATGGACGTTACCAAAACATCTTGCTACCATGCCAGCATGGCACCTGAGGATTGGCTGTGTTCCCTAAAGATGTCATGGGGAGGTATTTATACATTTTTATCTATTATAGTTTCCCGGGTTTTTGTTCAGAGTTTGCTTTGATTTCTTGCATGTCACTTGTATCCAATAAACGTTTTCCTGAATGAAGATTTGTATTTCATCAGTTCTTCCATCTTTTGGATGATAAGCGAGGCAGGACCTTACAACCTGGCTCTGTTGGGGGCTTGGAACTAATACCCCCCCTTGGATGAATGATGATTGGTTGGTGTATAATTGTGTTGTAATTTTTTTAAATATATTGTATTTTTTTTAACAATGTTTTATTATACTTTTTTTAATTGTTGTAAGCCGCTTCGAGTTTCCCTTGACCGGGGAAAAAAAGCGGGGTATAAATCTGAATAGATAGATAGATAGATAGATAGATAGATAGATAGATAGATAGATAGATAGATAAATAAATATGAATGATGACAATGTTCTGGAAAGGAGGCAACACCCCTAATTTGAAATATAATTACCACCAAAAAGAAAACCATACTTTTATATTGCAACATCATTTTGTCAATTTGATCAATGCTTGATCCTGGGCTACCTTTGTTCAAAGTATGCCATTTTTTCTTACAAACATAAAAAAAATAGATTTCTAATGAAGTTTTCCTCGGTATGGTCTCAGAGACCAAAGCCTCTATCTGGAATCATAATGGCTCAAGATAGAGTCCATCAAATGAGTTCATACCTGATTAAAAGCTGGGTGCCAGACAATCAAATCTTCATCAATGAATAATTCTTTCCCTTTTGGAGAACTGGGATCTATGATTCCGACTCTAACTCTTTGAAAAGACCGATTGGGAAATGTGATGAGGTTGATGATATCAAATCCACCCATTACTTCCCCTTTTTCATTCAGGGAAACTTTCTCTCCAGCTGAGTTGTTAAAAGAAATGCCATGTAGAAAGGGATGGAGCTATGTGAAAGAGAATAAAAAGAGAGTGACTTGGAAGGATAATACAGGTAGTCCTCTATTTACAACGGTTTGTTTCGCAGCCATTCAAAGTTATTATGACATGAAAATAGTGACTGTTGTTCACATTGATGACCTTTGCCACCTTCTGACAAGCAAATTCCATGAGGAGGCCAGGTCCCCTTAACAACTGTGCTACTTAACAAGACAGTAGTTTCTTGAGGATCATACCTAACTGGATTTTATAAGCAGAAAATATTAAGACTTTCAACCTGTGAGGGGAAGGAAACTAGGCTTAGGAATTACTATAGGAATATAGTTAGTTTTTAGCCTAAACTAAAATGCTATATTAAAGTATTAGCAATGATGGTTTCTGCAAAGCATTTGTAAAATGCTGCATTGGCATAAAGTTGCAAACTGTAGCTGCAATTTAAGAAGATAATTTGGACAGAATACCTTGAACATTGAGAAATAGAAAACTGAAAGTAAAGGTTGGTAGAAGATTTCACAGGTACACACAAGTATATATCAATAAATGACCAAAAAAGGAAAATGAGGAAGATGTGTCAGTAAAATTCCAAACTGACAGGGTGTCAGAAAGAAGGTAAATAAGAAGGAGATGAATCTCAAATCATGGCCACAGATGTAGCTATTCCTTGCTGGACCTAGCTATTATCTCTGGACCTTATTGCAATAAGATATTGATGTAAGTAATGCTGAAAGTTTGTACTTGATGTGTTGGCTGTTCTTGTTCCAAATTATTCAAGAAATAAACCTCTGATTTAAAACAAGACTTATTTTACTGTATTGCTGTTTCCTTTTTCTTTGTGGAAATATTTCCCTAACACTGTTATATAAGAGTGGGGGTTCAATTAAAATAAACTGTAATAGCACTGGAGCTCTGTTTTTAGAGACCTTTCATCATAACAATAGTTCAGTAGTCTGTGGAGATTCTCAGTCATGCAGCTCATAGTAGTCTCAAAGGTGCTTTCCCTCCCCCCTGCCCCCCCCAAAAGGCATATGGAGTGTTTTTTCCCTTCTCATTCAAGAAGCTTTAGCAGTTCTAGTGGTGGGGGAATGGAAGGATAGGTACTGACAGTTGAGATTGTATGGTGGGGCAGGAGGGATGGAAGGATTGCATTTCTTTGCAGTCATCTGGTCATTAGCACTCTCTCTGAGGGCTACTGAGCCCACTTGCGGGTTTATCCATACCCTCTGAGTCACCTGAATCAGAGTGCAGTTGGTTGTGGAATCTTCTTGGATTGGCTCCAAGGGCTGTTTTGTAGACTGGAGATAGATGGTGTCTCATTCCTTCCCCTCTGTTGAGGGAGGGTTGTTCAGTTCTGACGTAGACGGATTGTTTTACCTCTCTTTCAAACCAATGGTCCTCTCTATCCCAAACGTGGACTTTGCTGCCTTTCAAGAGGGTGACCTTTGTCTTCCAAATATAGATGGACCACTGAATCTTCTCCCAACGGGTTTGATCTCCTATATCGTGCCACAGGCTTGTGAAGTAGTAGTTGTTTTGTTTTGCCAATGTACATGTCTCACTGCATTGTATTGCATATATCACATTGCTCAGTTTTTGTCTGGGCGTTCTATCCTTGGGGTAGACAAGCTTCTGCCTTAGTGTATTCTTGGGTTTAAAGTGTACATGTTGTATGCTGTGTTGGTTGAAAATCCTCCTGAGCTTTTCAGAGATTCCTGCAATGTATGGAATGACAACATTGCTACGTTTGTTGTTCTCTTCTTTGTATGGAATGGAGGGAGCACTTGCTGAATTTTTTTTGGTGGATTTGATGAAGGCCCAACTAGTTTTGTCTGATTCTAGTGGTTAATCCTGGGATTTCTCTGCTTACTATTTAGTTTCATAACCTCCTTTCTGCCCAACAACTGCTAATAATAAGCCTCTGTGTGTGTGTGTGTACGTGCGCGGGGGGGGCGGGGTTGGTGTTTTAAAAACAAAAAGATTAATTCTTCTGCAGAAAGTTGTGCTAGAAGACATCATTGTGTTTGAGTAGCTAGTGTCTTCCAGCTGTATTGGACTTAAATATTCATCAATCACAGCTGAAGTGGCCTTGACTGGGATGACGACTGAATTTAAAGCCCATCCTTTAGGAAGGATGTCAACTACGAAGGCATCCTTCAAAATATGCCAGAATGAGATATGTTTCCTGCATCAATTCATATGGACAAATTGATATTTAGATAATGGATAAAGAACTGAGCGTTTTAAAAACTTCCTCCAAACAAATTGCCTGGCATGATATTGCACTAAATCGGCACAGCCCAACAGTTGACAGTATTGAAGGGGATGGGATTTCTCAGAGAAGCAAACTTTTATTTAATCCAACAAAGTGATAATTTCCTACTTTCTTAACTATCACTGATTGCATTAATGGTCACTAAGGAGAAAAAAATCCTAGCTTAGCCATAAAAGCCCGCTGGGTGAGTTTGGGCCAGTCACTCTCTCTCTCACTCAGCCCAACCCACCTTACAGGGTTTCTGTTGTAGGGAAAATCTAAGGTGGAAGGTGTGTTAGGTATGTATGCTGCCTTGAGTGATTTATAAAAAAAGTGGGATACAAATAAATACTTTAAAAAAAAAAACTCACAGGTGAATGGGCCGAGGTGATGTCCTAATGTCTGGATGATGTAAAGGTCTGAATGGGGACCAATAGGCTCAGGATCAACCCTAACAAGACCGAGTGGCTGTGGGTATTGTCCCCCCGTGGTCCAGTTGACTATCCATCACTTATACTGGGGGGAGATAAATTGCTCCCCTCAGAGTGGGTGCACAATGTGGGGGTACTCTTGGATCCGCAGCTACAATCAGACCACCATCTTTCAGCTGTGGCCAAGGGTGCCTATGTGCAGTTTCATCTGCTGCACCAGTTGCACCCCTTCCTGGATTGGGAGGCTCTTCTCATGGTCACTCATGCCCTTGTCACCTCACGATTGGACTACTGTAATGCGCTCTACATGGTGCTGCCATTGAAGAGCACTTGGAGACTTCAGCTGGTTCAAAATGCGGCCACGAGAGTGGCCAATGAGCTGCATTGGCTTCCAGTGGTCTTCCAGGTGCAATTCAAGGTGCTAGTAACAACTTTTAAAGTCCTTCATGGCTTAGGAGCAGGGTACCTTTGAGACCGCCTGCTGCTACCTTATGCCTTCCAGTGCCCAGTCAGGTCCCACAGAGTTGGCTTATTATGGGTCCTGTCAGACAATGTTGGCTGGCGGGTCTGAGTGCTAAAGCCTTCTCTGTGGCGCCTTCTCTTTACCGGCGAAGTGAGGCAGGGTATAAATCAAATCAAATAAATAAATTAAGAAAAATGCATCTTACTGTTAAATCTATTTACCTTTCTCATGAAAAAAATCAAAAGGAAAAGTTTAGATCCTTACTCTGTATCTGCAAAAAGATCTAAAGTTCTCTTGGAGCTCCCAGAAAATTTCCAGGAATATATGGTGGGACCATATTAAAGTATTTATTCCAAACTGGATAGCACCTATAAGATAAGATAACATGCTAATCAGAAGTCTCTGAAATAGCATTTGCTTCTTATTTGCATCTATAAAATCAACACCTTTGAGATGGGAAAAGGAACATTGTCCTAAATCCTAATATTGGATGATAAGTGTAAAATGAGATCTGATACTTCTAGCCATAGAATAGGACAAAAAGGAGGTCACCCAGGGGTGGGATTGTACTGGTTCAGCCCGGTTCAGGTGAACCGGTAGTTCCAGCAATGAGTTGGCCCCACCCCTGCACTATTCTGTGCTTTATTCCCCTTTGTTGAAGCCCAGCTGATTGGCACAGATGTGCAGATTGCGCCCATAAGCTGTTTTGACTCACCAGGCCTGCAGTAAAAGTTAAGTTTGCTTGCTATTTTCAAGTGGAACATGCACGCGCAATGCACAAAGCACGCGTTCACCAAACAAGTTGTTAGAGTGGTGGAATCCCACCCCTAAGGTCACTTTTTGCTAGGGAAAACTGTTTATATAGAGTAACTCACAATAGTCTACCCTGATTGGCAAAATCTGTCTAGAAACTCATGTGGGGTCTTGTTTTGAATTCTAAATAGCTGTCCCAATCTTGCCAGGAGAGTTTCAATACTACTCTCATTGTAGAAGTGTTCTGAGCTTCAAATGACTTCATTTTGAATTCAAAACACTTAAGAGATGGTCAGAACAATCTTCTAAAATTGAAACAACCTATTTTAAACTAATTTTTTTTCTACACTTGAAATATTTACCATATTCCTATATAAAAAGAGACTGGAAATCTTAAACCTTTATAATCAACTTAAAAAGAGTCAGTCAGGAAGTTGTGTGTGTGTGTGTGTGTGCTCTGTTTATCTAGTTCTTGCAATCATCTGAGAATATTCTGAATGAGTTAAAGCTTCCAAGACATTTTTAATAGGCAACTCTGTGAATGGATTAGAATCACAAAATTGTCTAAGACCTCCCCTCTCTGGATATGAACATTGCTAATAAAAGCACCTTTGACAGCTGATATCTGTGAAGTATTCATAGACGGCACTATGTGCCGCCTATGATCATTTGATACATTATAGCATCAAACAGCACATTTTGTCTTCCTGGATGCAATCACATTCAACAACAATTTCACTTTTCCAACCATGTCAGTAAATATCCTAACTACTCCTCTTAATCTAAATTAAACTACAACTTGTTTCCTCTCATCCATCTGAAAAGTACCTTGACAAGTTTGTTAAAGATGGAGAAAATGTGATGTGGTAATAAAAAAGCCAGCAACCATAGAATAAATCAGCAGTATCAGCAAATTGCTATCCAAATGTCACAGGATATAATAGATCCTTGCAGTTCTGGGCAAAAACGTTTAGGAGCTGAATTCTGAACCAGCTAAAGCTTCCAAGAGATTTTTAACAGGCAGTTCCAAGAAAGGATTATAATCCCAAAATGATTTAAGATCTCTTCTAACTTTATCCAGAATGGTATGCTTGAGTATGAGATTGGAGAAGGTCTCTTCCAGCGCCTTTAATCCTCTTCTGTTGCTGAAGCTACAATAAGTGACAGAAACTATGTATTTGTTGGCAGGGATTAGAAACACAGTTTTCTACTTTGAAAATCTACAATATTCTATATATATATTCTATAGACAGATTCATATCATTTCTCTGAAAGCCTGGATCTGCTTACATTTTTGTGATTCGTTTTGCCTCAATAAAGAAGCCTTGGCCAAAACCAAAACCTTAAAATGCTGCTCTTATGATATTGCCATCCCTTTTCAGAAATAAAATGCTGAAAGGAGTTTCATTTCAATATGAACAAAGGTGTGAATATATCACAGAAGGAGTTTCCTGCATGTGAAAATGTCATATATCTCATTCTGAGAGACTCCATCGAGCAAAAATTGTTTCCATTGGAAAGTGACCATAAAATATGTGCTCCTAATGGTATGTTCATCCTTCTTCCCATAAAACATGTTCTGACCTTGCTGTCCCATGGGAAATTGAATGATCTAAATTTATGTTAGGCCAGTGTCAAATATATTCTGTTGCAGGTGCTATTTCACCTTCCATATATCTATCATATGATTAAAGTTCCCCAAAAGTTTTATGAACAAGAAACTGTCATAACTGAATCAGGATATTATTGTTAGAAGGCAAACTTCAGATTTCTCTGGTCACTAATCTCTTCTCCAACAGATAATGGAGGTGGCTTCAGCCTCTAGCAGGATAGAGTAGAATTATAGAGTAAAATTCTGAATCAACAATCATAGTCTTCCTTTCTATGTATGGTTCTATCTCTGCTAGAGGAGACAGGGGGAAAACATTGCTCTTTTGCATATATGAAGTACACAGGGTACTGTTTTTAAATCAATCATGGCTTAAGTAGTACAGATATACTCCAGAGAATCTGGATTCCATTCAGGTAGAAACTCTCATCTTATAAACTGTATGAAGTATTGTTGATGTTGCATGCTTTCTTCCTCTAGCATTACTTCTACCAACAGTGCTAATAGATAGAATTGTAATGGATCCATCCAAGATAATTCTTAATTTCCTATCTTCTAAAGAAAGAAAATAGGAAAATTTATTTGTTTCTTTGTTTACTTTTTCCTGCTTAGTAAAGCACTCTTTCAGAAACATTGTCCTGAAAGCAGTCTCCTTAGGGGCAAGGCAGTAGGTTCACAAATATAGTAAATTATATCTACTATCATAGATAGTATAGATAGTAACTATCAGCAATAGAAGTTATCCCAAAGATTTAAAATGCCCTAATTAGGATTTTTTTAAGAAGCCAAAAGCCTGTATGCATTTATTGTGTAATAATTTTTATATCATGTAGAAATTAACTTCCTGGCTATACTGTACAAAATATTTTCTAAGGCTGTATACAATCAAGAATGTATCTCAGGGCTGTCAAACTTGTGGCCTGTGAGCTGGATGCATCACATGCTGGCCACTCCCATGCCTGATTTAGCAAAGGAGAAAAAAGTTGTGATACATCACATGACAACTCCATGAGAATGCAGGTTTGACACCCCTGATCTATCTGATTTCGTAGCTTATAATTGTTATGTTAAGGAACATCTTGTATCCGTAGCCCCCAAAGGGCTTCAGTGTAAATATTGGTGCTATTCCAGTTATGCTTCAATGTGATTTATTTTAATTCTGGACTCAAAACAACAGATTCATCTCCTAATTCATTATGCAGCTTCCTATTTAGTGAATCAGTTAAGCTGTCAAAGCATTGATGAGTCAATGTCCACTCAGGATGGGTAATTACATTCCTAATAGAATTTCTGGATTTCATTTTATGAAAATTCCTGGCAAGGGAGCCATTTTGTAGTAAAGGGAAAAGACAGAAGTAATGGCATTATTTTATCAGTTATTTGAAAGCATAGTACAAGTTGCTTTCAGGCATCATACAGAGAGTACCATCTACCATTGCTAAAGATTTCATACGTAAAAGAACCGCCAATCCTATTGGACATCAGGATTCGAGGCAGGCAGGTGACTGCTTGCTCTTGTTTGGTTCAGCTGGACTCCGTATGTCCTACAGGAGCAGAGAAATAAAAGTGAAAGGCATTCATTTAGAAAGCATGCTAGCTAATTCAATCTGAGCCAGTTCATTTATTTATTTATTTTTATTTTATTAGATTTATACCCCGCCTCTCTTCCCTGGTCAAGGGGAACTCAAGGCGGCTCTTACATTACATTACACATTACAGTCTCTTACATTGTTTTTTGGAAATAAGTTGAGCTCCCATATAGGATGCCAATAATTTATTTCAACCAAGCAGCTGATGTGAGCAAACTAAAACATCCCTCCCAATTTACCAAAGGTCTCTACCTAGTCTTTTAGATAATAAGGTGAGGAGAGAATGCTGCTTCAGATAGGACAGAAGTCTCTGTCACTTTTTGTTTCAGTTGTGACTCCAATGTACCTGAAGTCATAGTTGTCTGGATTGTCACTCTGAGCCGCACCCTCAGACCTGACTCCAACTAAAATTAAGGATTGCCTGGAAGACTTGGCTGCCCTGCAACCATAAAGGCAGCGGTGCTGGAAACTTGCATTCTTCAATTTTGTGTTTGGGTTACAACTAGAACATAGATCAGAGGCTTCAGAGCAAGAGACCTAAAAAGTGAGATTAAAAAAAAAATATTTGAGCTTTCAACTCTTTCTCTTCTAAGGAACTCACCTGTTCCATGCTGGAATTCAAGGTTCCACATTTTTGTCTCAGGCCATTATTGCAAAACCTGAGGAAAGAATTGACCAAAAGGAAAAGAAGTATTAGCTCATCAGCCAGAGATTTTGCATAGATTAAGGAAGGAAAGCACTCAAGAAATGTCTTAAGACATTAACACATTTGTTGAATCAAGAAGTTTATGGTCCTTTCTTGCTCAAGTATGCCATATGTACTTCTTCTCAAGGTCAAAGCAGGACACATCATGGGCAGAGGAGGTCTGTAACATACAGTAGCAAATTTGTCAATCTCTGAAAAAGTCTGAGAAGGGATATCACTATGCTATATTACTTGCAGTTCTTCCTGTTGGGCAGAGTTGGGTGCTAGCCAGAAGCTGCCCTGAATCCCTGCCAAAATTCCCTCAGGTTGTCAGTTCAACACTGGAAGTCTTGCAACAGCAGAAAAATCCACCCCAATTGGCTCTGTCAATTTAACCTAGCAGTCCTTCCTTCTTTGAATTGCCACAAAAAGGGGAGGGGAAAAAAGCCCACAAAATGCTCATTTGGTAGTCAGTGGGTAATGATAATCCAGAGAAGCAAAAAGGCAATGAACAATAGGAAGTTGGCATGATTTGCTTTTAGTATTGTCAGCCAACATAATTTGAGAGACATACAGCACCAACATTGCTCTGAATTGGCAGGAGAATGTCAGCTCTCTGCTTTCTGGCACACTGAAAGGGAAAAAAAATACAATTTAGCCTCCCTTCATAAATGTCTGTGCCAAGCTCATTTTTTTAGTATCCATGGAATGAATGAAATATATGTTTCATATATATTGAATGTGTGTGTGTGTGTGTTTCATGATTAATTTAAATAATATTGAAATGTAATTTCATTCACATCAAACTAGCTGATCTGGAATGTTAACTAGGGTTGGACTTGGTTAATATTTGGATGTATTGCCACCAGGAAATACTAGAAATATAGAGTAGGGAGGGAGAAAACTAAGTAGGGTTTTTTTCCAGAAAATTATTCTTTAAAAAGGTAATGACAAACCATTCCCTTAAAGTCGCTTGAGTAAACTAGATGGTCTACTGAGTTGAACTCAACTTGAAGGAGAAATTCACATTACATACCGATGTTTCTCCTAAAACATGACCCACCTCAAAAATAAGGCCCAGCACTGTTTTGTGTGCATCTGTTAAAATTAAGCCGTGCCCCCAAAATTTGGCCCTGTTTAAGTGCATGTGTGGCTGGTTTGTCACGTCACTTGTAGTGTAGACAATATGAGATAAGGAGGTGAGGGAAAGAAAGGGCGGAGGGGGGAATCTTGCATCACTCACCCCACGTGCCTTGCCTATCCACCAGGCTACATCTTTCATGGGCAAAAGGAGCACCCCATGCGCCCCACATGGCTCGCCTGGCCACCGGGCTGCTCCTTTTGCGGCTGAAAAAAGCAACCCCCTTGCCCCACACACCTTTCTACCTGTAACAGTCACTCCAGCTACCTGTCAAGAGGTTGCAAAAGGGGATCACTTGACCCAGGGCTACTGTATAACCATCTGCAATAGGGACCTTTTTTGCAAAAGGTCTTCCTTGCTGCACTGGGCCATGTGGGTCGGAACAAACGTAAACACTCAAAAAAATGTTACATACTTCAGATGGCATGGGGCACGTTGCTCGCCCACACACTTTTCATCTGCAAAAGCAGCGACCCAGTGCCCGGGCTTGCCGGAGTGGACAAGTGCAGGGTTTTTTGGGTGGATGGCTACTGGTAGCTGGAGTGACTGGTAGGCAAGGATATGCGAGGCGTGTGGTTCATGTGGCTCGCTCTTTTCGGCTGGAAAAGAAGTGGCCCAGTGGCCAGGCCAGGCATGTTGGACAAGCGAGTCACTCTTTTTGACCATGAAAGAAACAGTCTGGTGGCTAGGCGCGAGGCGCGTGTGAGGAAAATTAATACACCCCTTGAAAAGAAGGCCTAGCCATTTATTTGGGGGTCAAAATAAAATAAAACCCGGTCATATTTTAGAAGAAACATGATATTTTGTATCTCTCAGGTGAGTTGTGAATCCCTTCAGTTTGATCTGTAGAGGAATCCTGTTTCTGTCTCATCAAATCTTACTTCGATGCCAAATCCCTTTATGAATATCACTGCTGAACTAGTGTTCAATCCACTCCAACTATTGATGATTCAGTTCTTCAGTCTCCATGTACAGGAAGATGTTTGTAGAAAGATTCAGGAATGTATAGCTTTCATGTGAACTATCAGTTTTCCCAAGTAATCTCAAGCCCAATTCAGCCATACATTCATTTTAATTGTCACCTCAGAGAAGTTGATCTGTGACTGGAAATGGAAGATGTAATTACTTCTTTACCATGATGACTTCTTAAACTGAATAAAGTTTGTTGCCACTGGGGACTCTGTAATATTTATTTATTTATAAAACTCCTTGGGCCACTCATCTTAAATATATAACAATTCATGGCAAATGATCAATTTACAAAAAAAATATATTAAAAAGTTTCCCAGACCAAAATTAAAAATTATATATTACCAAAAAAAAAGGCACTATATAATTATTTTACAAAACAAACATGCATTCATTGGTCTCCCTTGACATCCTGACCCTAACACTTGAGGAATCAAAAGGTATTAACAACCTTCCAGAAGGCAAAAAGGCTTTACTTTACAAAGGTTTGATTCACCGATATCTTCTGAACTATTTCCTTCTAGTGGAACCAACAGTACTGATCTAGATGGAGATACGTAAGGTTCCAAACACACATGAAATTACTGGATGTGGGTCATGAGGCAGTGTTATTTTTACTGTTGTCCCACTCTTTGTAAAAATCCTAGTAAGACCACACCTGGAATACTGCAACCAATTTTGGTCACCACACTACAAAAAAGAGGTTGAGACTTTGGAAAAAGTTCAGAGAAGAACAACCAAGATGATCACAGGGCTGAAACATATGAAGAATGATTGCAGGATTTGGGTTTGGCTAGTCTAGAGAAAAGAAGAACTAAGGGTGACACGGTAGTATTCCAATATTTGAGGCGCTGCCACAAAGAAAGGGGGGATCAAATTATTCTCCAAAACACCAGAGGGCAGGACAAGAAACAATGGTTGGAAACTAACCATAGAGAGAAGCAACCTGGAATTAAGGAGAAACTTCCCAACAGTGAAAACAATTAACCAGTGGAACAGCTTGCCTTCAGAAATCATGGGTGCTTCATCACTGGAATTTTTTAAGAAGAGACTGGATAGTTTTTAATAGTATAGGGTCTTCTGCTTCAGCAGGGAGCTGGACTAGAAGACCTCCAATGTCTTTCAGCTCTATTCTATTCTACATTCTTATATATAGCAGGCTATGCCTGGACAGCTTTATGCAATCCCCTACTTGCCTCAGTTTTAACCTTTATCCTGTCACTTATTGCAAAAGAAAAACTTTCCTTTTCACCTGGAAAAGGTAAAAAAGTCATGTTTCATTGGCCTAGTGGAGAATCTGTTTAAAAGAAAAAAATACAGTGTTTTGTAAGTCCACTACTGTTCCTCTCTGACCAGTTTCTATTCTTACAATGGCTGCACATAGGATGGAGTCGGTGAACTTGTTTTTCAGAGCATAACTTGCGAAACATAGACCCACATAGGATCCCACATAATGCCTCAGACCTGTTTTGCCTGATACAGCAAAAGCTGTGGATTTAAGGACATGTCCCTTTTCTCATATGTAAACATTTGGGGAATAGATGTGAAGGACAGAAACCCATTATCAGGGAGGAAATATTTTGGCAGTTCTGTATATTAAAAAATAAAAGTTCAGACATTGCCTAGATTGAATTGAAGAACAGCAGAGAAAACACATACCTGGACTCATGCTGATGCAAGGTCAAAAAATACCATTTTAAAAGCAAAGCCCGAAAGCATCATTGCAGGCTGCCTCCTCAGTAGGATAGAGGAGAGCTGAAGATGGCATCATAAATGACCACTGAAGTGTTGCTTGCCTGCAATTAGCAGGTCACGCAGAAGTGCCCTAAGACTGGCTAAATGAATATATAGGGATGTGGGTTTATCATTTCATCAGCAGGCTCCTTGTTCAAGCTGTGCATGTTAATGTGACTTGCCATGTTTCATTTCTAATGTTTAATGTTTTAATGAGCATACTTAGCTGGAAGTAATCCATTTCTACAGTGGAACTCTATGCTCTGCTCAGTAATTCAGCTATAATGCCAGAAAAAATGAAAAGCATGTCATGGAATGGTTCTGTGGAAATAGGCAGAAACAGCTTATATTTTAATGCAGAGGTGAAACATGTGTGGCCTTCTAGATAATGCTGTATTACAACTCTTAGCAATTCCATCCAATACATATCAAGGATTGCAAATTGTAATTTATCCATGCTGGGAGAATTGTATATCCCACATCCCTGTTCTAATTAACAATAGTTGCTTGTGAAACCATGAAAAATAAAGAAGGAACTAAAAGTAAACTTTATATGGGAAAAATGTCTTCCAGAACAGGCAAAGGTGTAGATGGATTTAGGATAACTATTAGGATAATATATGATTAGATAATTTTCAAGATCCAACTCCACATGGCTCAGTTATTTGAATATGTGTGTATGTGTGTGTATGCAGGGGTGGGCTGCAAAAATGTTAGCAACCAGTTTTCTGCCTGGTTGCTGGGTGGGCGTGGCCATGGTAGGTGTGGCCTAGTTGGCCTCCTGCACCACAGCCCGGGCTCCCGAGGCTTTCCTGGAGCCTCTGGGAGGGGGAAAACAGCCTCCCCCAGGCTCTGGAAGTCCTCCAGAAGGCAGAAACAGGCCCATTTCTGGACTTCTGGTACTTCCAGAAGGCCCATTTTTCACCCTCCAGAGGCTTTCCTGGAGCCTCTGGGAGGGCGAAAATGGCGTCCCATGGGCTCTGGAAGCTGAAAATGGGCCTGTTTCTGGATTTCTGGACCTTCTGGGAGGCCCATTTTTGACCATACCTGTCAAGTCTCCCGGTTTGGCCGGGAAAGTCCCGGATTTTAGCCCTCTTTCCCGCTGCCATCCCGGAAAAATAATTTCTAGTAAATCTCCCAGGAAAAAAGGGCAGTACTAATTATGTAACTAGCCCTGCCCCCACCCCTAGCCTCCCAGCTCACTCGCGGGTGCCATTGCATTTTATTTAAACTTCGAACGCCGAGCTGAGGCTGAGCACGTAGCTGGCTGGCTATGAGGTAGGCTCGAAGCAATTTGAATTTTTTTTTTCATATAATTCTAGATGAGAAAGAGAGATGGAAGAGGAGAGAGGAGAGAAAAGAAAGTATTTCTCATCTCCCACTCCCTCTCATATCTCTCTATCGTGTGTGTGTGTGGGGGGGGTTTGTTTTGAGCCGACCCACTTTGTCGGCTCCTGGCTTGGCTCTGCGCGCCTCCACCTAAAGAAGAGGGGGTGCGGGGTTTGTGCTCATCGACAGCCTCTGCTCTGCCCCAGCCCCCGACCCTCCATCGCACTGCTCCATCTTTAAAATATATTTTTTGTTCTGTAAAGACAAAAGAAGAAGAAAGAATAACATCAGCAAAAAATAAAAAAGCAAAATCCCAACCCTTGCCTGTTTTTGGAAATGGTT
>JANHGC010003414.1:23980-34957 GCA_027560395.1 Boaedon fuliginosus
CTCAGATTTTATACACTGCTTATCAGAGCTTTACAACACTCCCCAAGCAGTTACAGAGTCAGCCTATTGCCCCCAACCAATCTGGGTCATTTTACCAACCTTTAGAAGGATGGAAGGCTGAGTCAACCTTTAGCCCAGTGGGATTTGATCTGACAACCTGCTGAACAAGTCAGCAGAGTCTGCAGTACTGTATTTAACCACTGCGCCACCGAGGCTCTTATTAAAATATATATGTAAATTAAAGACAGCTTCAAATCCTGCAAAGTAGCTTCTAGCTTTTGTGTTTCAAGGCAAGCAGGGGGAAGGGAGGGGGAAAGAATTATGGGGTGATCTTAGAAACACGCGCAGGTAGTGTCAATCAATCAGAATAGAGCTGGAAGGGACCTTGGAGGTCTTCTAGTCCAGCCCCCTGCTCAAGCAGAAGACCCTGGCCTATCCCATTTCAGACAAGGGACTGTCCGGTCTCTTCTTAAAAACCTCCAGTGTTGAAGCACCTGCAAAATCTGAATAGTCTTCGGCTTACGATCACGATTGAATCCCAAAATCTATGTTGCTAAGCGGGATATTTGTTAAGTGAATTTTTGCCCCGTCCTCCCTGTTTTACAAATTTTCTTGCCAAAAGTGACCCACTGCAGTTGTTAAATTAGTAACACGGTGGTTAAGTGAATCTGGTTTCCCCATGGCCTTCGCTTTTCCTAAGGTTGCAAAAGGTAGATCAAATGACCCCAGGACACTGCAGCCGTCATAAATGTGAGTTGGTTGTCAAGCATCCAAATGTAAATCATGTAACCGTGGGGATGCTGCAACAGTCATAAATGTGAAAAGTGGTCAGAAGTTGCTTTTTTCGGTGCTGTTGTAACTTCAAATGGTCACTAAGTGAACTGTTGTAACTAATATAATTAGGGTTTTTAGAAAAAATGAAACTTACGTGTTTTATCAAATCCCAACAATTTAGGGTAAGGTAAAGAAGTACAAAATAGAAAACTAGCAAATTAGCAACTTAAAACAAATTAGGACTGAAGACATATATCTGTAATGAATGTTCATGAAATAGGGTTGAATCCCTTCATCCTTAATATTGGCAGCAGTTTGTTCCATCAATATAGGCCACTTCTTAGAATTATTGTCAAATATTTCTGCATAAGAACTTGGAAATGATGCCTATTCTCATAAGGAGTAAAAAAATTGGGTTATTGCTGCACTAGGCTTTGTATAGTATATTGAGCAACTGGCAACAAGTGCAATTGTTTCAGTGCAAGATTAATGTCACATCCAAGACAAACTCCTGTCAAATTGAAGAGATTAAAAATTGTAATAAGATTGTGGCAAGGGCTGTGTCAAAACTTGCTGGGAGGAATTAAACTATATTTAACATGAAAAGAACTGGTCACAGGTATCTGTTAATCACAGGTGTGGATTCCCTTAGTTTTTCCTCAGGAGATTACTGTTCTGTGAGAAAGTGGTTACCCCCTTTTGGATTTTCTGAAATGTTTTATTTCTTAGTAACTGTTACCAAAATATCATCTACAGTATTCCTTATTTAGTGACTATCCTGGACAGCGACTGTTTGCAGTTACAACGGTGATGAAAGAGTAACTTTGCTATCAATGCCTGCATTTATGACCTTTATAATGTCTTTTGGTGACTGTTCACCATTAGGCAGTTAGTATATGTTGTTCTGTGCCTGTCCTATTCTGTGCTCTCCCCCAGAAAGGTTGTCTAAACAAGCAAATATCTGTTAATCTGAGCTGCTTTTCTTACAGCACTTCCCTAAAAAGTGCTAACTGCAAGTTAACAAACTCAGCTCTGTGATCTTAATTGATTGGAACCCTCCGCTATGCTGACTGACACCAACAAGATCCTAATCAGTTTCATATTTAGGTCTTTATTTGCCTCCCAGGTGGCTTGGGGTGGGGTGGGGGGCTGGTAGCTGCACCTGTACTAGGCAAACAGCTGGAGCCAGCACCTTTCTTTTGATGTATGTTCCCCATTGTGTACCTGCTTACTGTGTTGTAATCTCCCCCCTACCATATAAATGATATTAATTCCCTTTTTAATGATTATCTCTGCAGGGGCATGATTCCAAAGGGTGGAGTGGGTAAAAGGAAACTACAGTCATGATCAGCTGATTTCCCATTTAGTGACCATTTTGCTTAATGATAAAGCTGCCTGTCCCAATTGTTATTGCTAAACGAGGGCTATTTGTAGTATAGCAGGACCTGAAATGACAATCCTCATAAAATTCCTGAGTTGACAATATAAGACACTGGTAACCAATTATAGGAGCCATTTGGTTTCCATTCTTAGGTTGTACAGCCAATTATTGAATCTAAGGGGTTGTTTCTTTTTACATCAGCACATAGGCATATTGGATAATATTAAGAAATAAATGAAGCAAGCATCTAACTTTACTTTGATTTGTTTATTAAGACCTCCCTGTATGAAACTCTGTTAATATTAAATGTAAAAAATGTGGCAAATCCAAAAGCAGGAAAAATATTTCATAGAACTCTATCTCTTGATTATCCAACTTCAGATTGGGAATGGAACCATTTATCCTCTGATGGCTTTCTATATGCAGGGGAGATTCAGGAATATGTGAATTCAACCCCAATCTAAACTGGGTATCGTCCTTCCTTCTCCATTAAGAACTATGATTGAATGAGAATTACATTCACACACATTAACCACGTTTTTGTAAGGGATACTTGCATATCAACATTTTACAAACAGGAAAAAAAATCCAAAATCAGGATATTAAATTTTGTCAAAAAGATATCTGCTATAAAATAAATGCTAAAATAAGTGATAACTCTTGCAGAGATTAAAAGGGGGTGTTTCTTCATGATGTTTCATGTTTGCCAGCACATAATGTAGAAAGAAAAGAATAATTAGCATTACAAGCAGTTGAACTAATTACAGATGAAGAAAAACTGGACAAAAATAACTCACGGTATGGTTACTCCCTAAACTTGTGAAGTGATTTATTTTATTAGCATAATTTCCATACCACCCCAGTCTTATGGCTGTGGTCAGTGTACATGGTATAACAGCAGTCTTGAAATAAAGTCTATCGCACAAAAAATAAGCATACTACTTTGGCTTTTAAAACTAAATGATACATTTTTGTGGGAAAGGTATATTTGGGTTACATTTCTTGGGAATGGATGTTTTTTCAAACACAAAATCATAAAAAATATTTATTTAAAATAAAATACAAAATAACATTTAAAAAACATTTAAAATATTTATTGGCTGCAAAATGTAGTATTTCTCAATTGTATAAAATGTGCCAGTGTTTCACATTTCAAACATTTTGAGCTTCATGCAGGTTGTTCTGGCTTATGTTAGAAGTATTTTGCATAGAGATGAGGACATTCCAGACAATAAATTTTTCTGTGCAAATAAATCAGCATGTTTTTAATAATCATATGCATAAGTCTTTTGTCTATATTGAATGTGAAAAACTAATATTTTGTGAGGTCTGAACAGCACATTTAAATTAAAAACTTTCATACATGGGAGAAAATTATTTTCACTGGCATACTGAAAACAATATTGATCAATTTACTATGTAACAACAGCAACAAAAGTATGATTTCAAAGCTACCACACTTGTGTGAAGGGGAAAAATTTCCAACCCATATTTCTGATTTCAGACTTAAAGCAGCTTAATTTTGTAATGTTTAGATGGAAACATTATGAGCTTGGAATGTTTCCAGAATAATCAGGACAACTCATAATAGCATCTATAATTTTATGATTGATAGCAAGTTGGAAATGGATTTTTATGAACCTAAAACATATTAAATTTGGAATGTCTCCATATCCTCTGCCAATCTACATTAAGAACGTTAGTTCCCAGCAACTACACTTTCATGTTAATTTTTAACATTATCAAAGAGTACCATTTATTTGATTTATACCCCACCTTTTTATAGATGTGGGGTATAGCATCTATTAATGCATAATATCCTGCAGTGAAGCATAATTAAAAGGCTTAGCATAGCAATATAATTGAAAAAAAATACTAGAACATGTGTACATTTTAAATTATTTAAATTATATCTTTTAAAAGCATTTGGATTATTTATCAGATTTGAAAATGAACTATTCAAACAATTGCACTTCTTTTGGATTGGATGGCCTATATGCATCTATGTCAAATGCCCAAGCTTAATTGAATTTTTTGTAAACAGAAACTGAGTAAGTAGATTTTTACTTTTTTGTTCTTTTTCAATTAAAGTATTTTCATATTCTAGAAAGTTAAAACAGAACATCCAGTTTTTTAAGAGTACGTAACTTAATATTTAATTTAATTGCAACAGGATTTTTTTAGTAAATCTACAATAAACAGGTATATGTTAATTGGCCATAATCAACACAGTCAATTTTTCTACTGCTTTGTACCTTATTTCCTTAATATTATCCAATGAAACTGATAACACCTAGATCATTATGACTTGTACAGTGACAAACATATTTCAGCAGGTCAAAGGGAAAGACTTAAGCTTGGAGGGATCGTGTTTTTTGCCTATTTGTGCGTGTTTTCATGCCTTTTTTTGCAGCTGAGTTTCTATCTTCTGTGCAGAATGGCTGTTGATGGTGGGTGTGGGGACAATGGAGACTGGGAAGGTCGCTGGAACCATGTCAAGAAGTTCCTCGAGCGATCTGGACCATTCACACACCCTGATTTCGAGCCAGGCACTCAAGTGAGAAACAGTTCTTTTAAATACAAGTATTGTGTTGCAAGCTATTGTGAATGCTTCTGTTTGTCACTCCGTAATGAAAGATGAGCAAGTCTGCAAACTTCTAAAAACAAACCAACTACTTTTCTAATAGTATCTCAGAATGCAATATGTAAAAAAAGATGATGTCTAATACTGAAAATCTTGGGACATTGGGTAGAGAAGAAGAAACTGAAATTACAGAAGCTGTATTTGAAAAGAGTAATTACAATATTAAATTAGCAATTTCAGTTTTGTCATGTATATTACCAGTTTATAAGTGCAGTTCTTAAAAATCTTGAATTGTTTATACGCTCAAGATATTTAAACACACATTTAACTATAGGAAGATGGATAAGTTGAATGGATTTAACGTTGAACCTTTGATCATCTGATTTAAGAAAAATAGATTGCTATGGGAGTATGGGTTTCATTCTCCCAACCACCTCATGTCATGTGTGCACACTTGCTGAATGTTTCTGGTCATTGAGACTTTTCTCTGCATCTGATCATTTTGATATTGATTAAAATAAATCCAAGAGTACTTGTTAATTCTGTCCCAAACCCTGATTAATGAATGCACATAGAATTTAAAGAACATAGTCTGAGAAGAATTCATGCTTGTGTCAGTGAGATTCACTGCTGAATATATAAGCATGTATGTATGCCTGTGAAACAAACAAAATGTTAAAAATTATGATATTTATGTAGTTACCAAGCTCATCTAAATTATATTAAAGTAACCAAAATATTTTTACCATACCCAAGGCAATCATGTCACAAGGCAAATTTTGATTTAAAGTGTATTGTGCAAGTTTTAGCTTTTTAGGTGTTGTTTAATGCAATTATTTTGGTGAAAATATTATGCTTTACTTTCAATAAATTGCTTGTTTTTTTGGTTCTTTACAGCCCCTTGATTTTCTCTTAAATACATGTAAAGTTCTAGTAATTGGAGCTGGAGGATTAGGATGTGAACTCCTGAAAAATCTGGTAATTTTTTAATATCTTTTTACATTTACTCTATCCACTTTATTTACTATGATAGTTCATTTTGCCTGGTTTCCTCTTGACTTACGCTGATCACACCATGTAGTTTTATGTGCATATACATAAAATATAAGAGTTTTCAGGCAATAAAGTTACTACAAATAGCAGGCAGAATTTTTTAAAAAATATACAGAATGAATACATAAAACACATCCATCTGTCAGATTGTTCATATCTATGTAACCCTATAAAAGAAAAATATAAACATGTTTTTTCAGAGATTCACCCAGTATATTTAAAAAATTGGCAACTTTTACAAAATAGTAACAAACAGTAATTTATAAGGAAGAACTAGATTGCCTTAGCTGCAATGAAGGCTGGATGAAAATGTTAAAATCTACCTGTAGACTTACAGGTTAAATTAGTCATAAAATGAAATGCAGTTTTGCAAGGAGAAAAGAAGGGCATTTGGTTGTGTTACTAATTGATAGGCTTTCATTTTAGTTAATTCTAGTAAGAGGACACAGTGAAAAATAAATTGTCATGAAAGTTACCCAGTCATACATCTCCATCCTGGGTGGACAGGTGATGCTGTTGTGGTGCTGACCCAAGTGTTGGAAGCTGTCAATGTCTGAATGGGAAGTGACTTAATTTGGCTCAATCCTGGTAAAATGGATTGGCTTTGGGTCTTTGCCACTCTCATCCCCACCCAAAAAATCTTTGATTTTGAATGGGATGAGAGCCCCTTCTAGATTCACAGCTTCTGCTCAATGACCAAGTGACAAGAATGGTTAGGGGGGCCTTTGCACAGATCCAACTTCTCTGCTAATTGCTCCCTTTCCTTAATCGGGAGTCCGTGCTCACAGTCACTCATGTCTTGGTCACTTCCTGTTTGGATTACTGCAGTGCACTCTGTGGGGCAGTCTTGAAAACCACCCAGAGGTTACTATAGGTAGTTCTCATTTAATGATATAATTGGAATCAGAATTTCCATCCCCAAGTGATGCGGCTATAATGGGCAATGTCACATAACCGTATTGCTTAGCAATGGCAATCCCAGCCATTCCCATTACCATCACAAGCAGGGTCAATGGGGAAGCTGGCAGGAAGTTGCAAGGCCTGGGTGTCTCACAAGCAGATTGATAAATAGCTGCTGTGGTACAAGCATGGCTCAGAAGGCAGGGGGTGACTTATCTCAGATTATCTCAGGCCGCTATGGTGCTGTGAGCGGCATGCACTACTGAGTGCAGGCTGAGGGGTATGAGCTGGTTGCCAAGCATCCAAATTGCTATCACATGTCTGCAGGATTGCTGAGATAGCTGCAACGTTGAATGCTTGTCACAAGTCGTAACCTCAAATTGTTGCTGAATGAGTTGTCATTAACCAAGGACTACCTATGCAGGTCCAGAACACAGCATCATATAATGTTGAGTGCCCCAGGTTCACCTATACTTCACTGCTGTTGCATGAGCTGCTGTAGCTTCCAGTTTCATTCTAGGTGCAATTTCAAGGTGCTGGTTATTATCTTTGAGGCCCACACGGCATGGGACCAGGTTTTCTGCAGGTAGGGTCCCATCCCACAAAGCAGAAATATGTTCCATAGATTTTTATCAAATTTTAGCTGGGCAGACTTCATAGGCCTCAAAGAAAAACTGGGTACTATGACTTGTTCAGTTCCTTTATTATTACCGGTAACTACAATACTGCCAAATATTGATACATTTCAAAAGCAGCAAGTTCAAGACAACAAAAACAATATATATTATTTTTATAACCTCCTTTTCTCTGTCTCTGCAGGCACTATCTGGTTTTAGACAGATTCATGTAATTGATATGGACACTATTGATGTATCTAACTTAAACAGACAATTCTTGTTTCGGTAAGCTTTAAACTTAACGCTTCTCTTTGGGCATGAACTACTATACTCAGACAATCTGTTAATTTCTGTATGACTTCTGGTAGCAGAATTCAGTGAATTGCACCTTTTGTACAAAGATCAATACCATTCTCGGAAGTCGTTGGACTTTTTAGATCATCTAGAGGAAAAGTATGCCTGGTGCCTCCACCATTAGCAAATAAATGGTGCTGAAGGAAGATGGCACTGCTTTTCAGGGCCAGCATCAGCCTTTCAGACAGCTGCCTTGTAGAGGTCAGATTGATAACATCCCTGAGGACATTTAGACAGATGTTGAAGATGGAAGTGTTCTGAAGAGCACATTAACCTATTTGGAGCCATCTTTATTGTTTATGTTGGTTTTATTTCACAGAAGTTTTATTTTACCCCTATACTCTTACCGTGAATGTTTTAAATTTCTACTGAGAATTGAACTGAAGTCGAGTGCAAATTTAATAATAGCAATAATAAATGTAATTCTCTCTCCTAAACTATATCATCACTATCTTTATCATTGCTTAACTGCCGTTTTCACAGTTTATTGTCTTATTATTTGGAGGGGGGTGATGTAAGAAGCATATCAGTCAGGATAATTCTGTGAAGCTTATCTGTTACTCATCTATCAGAAATCAAAATAGCACTTTTGAGGAAATCTTGCTACTTGTTATATGAAGCCACGATTCAATACATCTGTTCTGCTGGCAAGGAAAATACTTAATGTATGTACCAGGCATTTACAAAACTTGCTTCTGACAACAATTTTGTTATCAAGCCGTTTTGTTATCAAGCTGTATCCAGGTCAATTAATAGAGATGCATTTGGAAGCAAGAAAAACTGAAATATATGCGCACGCTGGGAAGCTGAGGCATGTGGAGATCAGCTGGCTGTCGCGCATGTGTGCACTGGAAATCGGAAGAACAATGGGCGACCGCTGGCGTGCCCAGAGAAATGGCTCTGCGTGCCACTTCTGGCACGCGTGCCATAGGCACTAGAATTTCATCAGATGCTCTGTTCTCAGAACAGTAGGCATTGTGAAGCACCTAGCATTGTGAAGCACCTAATCACATTTTTATGAGGCTAATCAAGCCTTACAGATGTAGAAATCTCATTATAGAACTGTATATGTTCTTGGAGTTCTCCTTGCAACTCCCTCACTTGTCCAAATCTCAGGAAATCTGGAGTCATCCCGTTTCCAGGCAATTGGGAAGGTGTGGCGTTTCCTTCTCTATCGTCAGAGACCTGGTTGGTAACCCTGTGAGAAATAGGTGTCTGAAGAGATTTCACATAATTGGATCTCAGGATTCAAGTCAAAAACTTGGGAGAATGGGAGCCAGTAAAGTAACATTCATAAGAAATGCTTATTTAAACACGTGATAACATTTAAGTCTTATTAAATTAGTAGTTCTATAATTAGTAATTTATTATTTAAACCTGTGACCATTTATCCACAATGCTCCTGGGACCAATTCTTGTTTATTTAAGGGAAATGTCTCTATCTCTTTGGTTTTTTTTTTTTTGCTTAGAATTTCCAGATTCCTGACTACTGGTTTTGGAAAAACAAATTTCAGTCCCATGTAGTTTGTTGCAATTAAACTATTCTGGTTTTATTCAGATCATAATCCTTTTCTTGATTGCACCAATATTGTATTGATTACATTATTGTTGTTGTTGTTGTAACACAGTTATATTATAATGTTAAATACCTGTATTGATTATACCAGTGTTAATTAAGAAAGGAAGTAAACAGGGTTTGTAAACCAGCATCATATTCTCCAAAATTGCTTTGGCTTAATAATTGTAGTTCAGTGGGGAAACTGAAATAATTCATTTAAAAATTGATTGCTGGGAAAGTGTGAATTTTCTGCCTTATCTTTGATTTTGCCTATTTTGAAGAGCTGATGTCGTCGTTGTCGATACAGAATACATTGTATGAGTGTGAGAAATGTAATGCCCTAACATGTACTGTACTTTGCAGGCCTAAAGATGTTGGACGTCCTAAAGCAGAAGTCGCTGCTGAGTTTCTCAATAGCCGCATTCCCAATTGTGCCGTTGTACCGTATCCTTCCATAAGGAAATACTGTATGTTGCTTGGTTTCTTTAAAAATAAAAAAATTAAAAAGCACAGAATACTTTCAGAGGTGGATAGCTGCAGGCCCATCTTTTCTTTATTGTTAGAGTCATTCTGTGGCATTAAAAGGCAGTGGTTGTTCTTTAACGCTAGGCAGAATATCCATTCTACTTATTTGTAATATTATAATACAGGTAGTCGTCCACTTAAAGCCACAATTGAGCCCAAAATAGCTGTTGTTAAGTGAGACATTTTGTTGTTAAGTGAATTTTGTCCCATTTTACAACTTTTCTTTCTTTGTCATGGTTGTTATGAAATTGTTAAGTTAGTAACACAGTTGTTAAGTGACTCTGGGTTCCCCATTGACTTTGCTTGTCAGAAGATCACAGAAGAAGATCATGTGATGGCCCCTGGACAGTGCAACCGTCATAAATATGAACCAGTTGCCAAGCATCCGAATTTTGATCACATGACCACGGGATGCTGCAATGGTCATAAGTGTGAAAAATGGCTATAAGTCACTTTTTCAATCCTGTTGTAACTTCAAACAGTCACTAAATGAACTTCTTAATTCAAGGAGTACCTGTAAATAATTGCACCTCGGAATGTTCTTAACTAAGCACTTACTCTGATATTATATGCATTTTAATTGTGGATAATACAGCATGAAAATGGATTGATTTTCTAAGGCAACATTATACATCGCTGATGAAATATACAATAGCTGATGTTAATTTTTGCCTGAACAGGCTTGTGTGCTCTCATTAACATTTTTTAAGTAGTTCGGAGCCTTTCAGGGGTTGAAAATTGTTAAGGAAAAAACCACACTATATAAACCCAAAGCCATATTTGTTCCAATAGGAATATTCAAGGCACTCTACTAGAAAACTAGGTTTTGACTTAAAACCACCATTGAGCCCAGAATTTTGGTCATAAGTTGATGCGATCAGTAAGTGAGTCCACATATGACCTGACTCAATGTTACAACTCTTTTTTTTATGGTTGTTGAGCCACCACAGTCATTCAGTAAATCTAGACTATCCATTGGGTGTTTTTGCCATTGGTAAAAATGTTGCAAATTCTGGTCACATGACTATGGGACACTACAATAGGTCATAAATGCAAACCGGTTGCTAAGTGTTGCCCAAAGTGCAATTCTATCATGGCAGGTGTGTGTGTGTATACCCATGTTTCTCCGACAATAAGACCGAGTCTTATTTTCTTTTAGACTTGAAAATAGGTACTTGGGCTTATTTTCAAGGAGGGTCTTACTTTTTTTGAGGGATGAGAAGAATGTACC
>JANHGC010003414.1:111026-122397 GCA_027560395.1 Boaedon fuliginosus
ATGAGGCGGGGTATAAATTTAAATAAATAAATAAATAAATAAATAAATAAATAAATAAATAAATAAATAAATAAATGATTCAGAGAACCGGCAAATAACACCTCTGATTGGCCGACACTGGCAAATACCACCTCTGATTGGCTGACAGCATAGCCGTGCCCACCAAGCCATACCCACAGAACCGATAGTAAAAAAAAAATTGAACACCACCACTGATTGGCACCCATTGGCACTTGGAGACTCCCAAATCATGGGCACCTGGCCTTCTAATGATCACATCTTGGTCACCTCTTAGTTCTACATTTCAACTTTTCTGTTTATCGACTATTGTCCTCCTCTGTGCAAGTTTGCTTAGAGATATTTGGCGTGTGATTCACTTTTATCTGGTTTCAGAGATACACCGTAGCAGCTAGTAAATGTGAAACGGATTTATTAGTGAGCATGGATATGGTTTTTATTACATTGGGCAGCCCTTTTAAGAAATCCCAATTCAGGCGTGAAGGCAACCAAGATCTGTTTTTATAAGACACTTTGTCTCTCTCATCTAGAATTGTTAGTTCCATCTGGCGGAGGAATTAATTTTTAGATCTTCCATATGTAAGTTTAATTTAAAACTATTGCTTTGCTATTTCCTGGCCATAATGATTGATATGAAATACGTTTAATTAGAAAATAGTATTGCTCTTCTGACAGAAGGTGTTATCAGTGTTTCTTAGCATTGCTTCTTTTTAGCAACAGATTGCCTAAAGCAGAGGTGTCAAACTCGATTTCATTGAGGGCCACATCAGGGTTGTGTATGACCTTGGGGGGCCGGGATGGGCGTGGCAAGCTTGACATCACTCATGTCGGGGCACCTTTACTGGCTCAAGTGCTCTGCCAGCAAAAACTGGCTCTTGAGCTCTATTTTCATCTGTCACAGCCTGCTGCAACCCTCTGCCAATGAAAACAGAGTTCGGGAGGGCTGCCTGTGGCCCTTCCGAGCTCTGTTTTCGCTTGCAGAGGCACCACGAGCCGGTCCTTTATAGTTTTCAGGGCAGCCCTGCAGGCCAGATATAAGCACCCCCTGGGCCAGGTCCGCCCCCCAGGCCTAAAGTATTTGGATTAGATGCTGCAGGTAGTGTTAGATTAGTCACTGCTGGTGATGTCTGATCCTATTTTTTAAAAGACGCCTCAGAGTTGGCAGTAAAATTTAATTAGCCATGCCCACCTGTCTGTCCTCTAGATGCGTCCAATCTCAAAATTCCAAACTGAGTGTATCCAAAAGGCCATTTTTGAAACTGTGCAGATAGTCCTCGACTTACGACTGCAGTTGAGCCCAAAATTTCTGTCGCTAAGCAAGGCAGTTAAGTGTGTTTTACCCCATTTGACAATCCAACGACCATTTTTAAGTGAATCACTGAAGTTGTTAAGCAAAGTGAATCTGGCTTCCCTGTTGATTTCGCTTTAATTATGTTTTGCGACAGAAGATCGCAAAAGGTAAAATTGCATAACACTACCACTGCCATAAATATGAGTCAGTTGCCAAGTGTCTGACTTTTGATCACTAGTGGGATGCTGCAACGGCCGTAAATGTGAAAAATAGTCGTAAGTCACTTTTTCCAGTGTCATGTTGTAAGATTCTACAGGACTACTCATAGTCCCAAGATTTTGGAGAGACACGTAATGGAAGGAGACTAGTCCACTGTGTATGATCATGCGCTGTTTGTGGAGTTCTGTTCCAGTCCCCGGGTGATGGTGAGGTAGGGTCCCACTGATGAAGTAATCATGAGGATAAGAGCTCTGTGAGACCCTCACAGATGACCCTCATGCCATCCAGACACGGAAATGACCACTTATGGTAGTATGCCAGGAAGGATACTACCCATACCCATATGCTCCCTCTCCATCAAAGCCTAAACTTCAATAATGCCCACTATTATCTTCATTATACACTTTCCCCATTCGTGATAGCACCTGAATTTGACATTTTTACTGAGCTGATCAAAAGCTCAGCCTTTAAAGAGAAAGCTGGCAAGGGATTAGCTGGGATTAGCAACCTGATCAAGTCATCTACAAACCCAGTGGAGCTAAGGATTGCATTCATTTAGTATTACCCCAGTACAAGCAGTCCTCAACTTACAACCATTAGTTTAATGATCATTCGAAGTCACGGTGGCACTGAAAAAGTGGCTTATGACCGGTCCTCATATTTATGATTATCATGGCATTCCCACAGACATGGGATCAAAATTCAGGCGCTTGGCAAATGGCATGTTTGATCATTACAGTGTCCCAGGCCATGTTATCGAGATTTGAGACTTTCCCAGGCAGCTTCCTACAAGCAAGATCAATGAGGAAAGCCAGTTTCACTTAACAACATTTGCTTATTAACCTTTGTTAATTGCTGTTTGTACAATTGTTGTTGTACAATTGTTATAATTGTTGTTGTAAATTGAGGACTACCTGGAAGGGAACATGGAAGGAGAGAGATGAAACCATAAGACCAAGTCTCTCTGCACCTAACCAATTAAGATGGAGGGGCTTGAACCATAAACAATCTTCTCCCTTTTTGCTGGTTGGTAACTTTCATCCATAGAACAAATCAAAATTACATACAGTATTATATGTATGACTGATTGGAAACTGATCTGTTAATTATACTCTAAAGCAGGGGTGTCAATCTTAAGGACCGGGGCCCAGATCCGGCCTGTGGGGTGCTTAGATCTGGCCTGCTGGCCCGCCCTGGAAGCAGCAAAGGATTGGCCCACAGTGCCTCTGCCAGCAAAAACAGAGCTCGTGAGGGCCACTCCATTTTCACTGGTAAGAGGGTTGCAGAAGGCTGTCACGGCCGAAAACAGAGCTTGCAAGGGCTGCAGGTGCCCTGCCCCCGAGTTCCATTTTCACTGGTAGAGGGTTGCAGGAGGCCACCGCAGTCGAAAATGGTGCTCAGCAGCCCGTTTTCGCTGGCAGAGCACTCAGGCCACCAGGGACATCATGCTGGCCAAGCCCACCCCGGCCCCCTGAGGTCAAACACAACTCTGATGCCACCCTCAATAAAGTTGAGTTTGCCACTCCTGCTCTAAAGCATACCTCCACTCCAGCATCCTCCTAATTGCTAGATATCAACTCCCATAATCAATAGTAACTATGACAGCTGAGAAATATGGGAGTTGAAGTCCAATCCATTCGCAATGCACAGATTGGAGGAGGCTGTTCCCTTTAGGAAGGCAGGTATATGCACTGATCTTTCTTATCTCACTACTGTGTGCAAACCTAGTTCTTTGTGGAACGAGCTGTTTTCCCCTGCTTTAATTTTCTGTAAATCCGTTGCTTATTCCTACTGCATTAATCTTAATGCTACAGCCTGTAACCAAGTTCCAATCTTCAAGTTCAATGACATTATCTTTTAATTAACCCAGGGAAATTAATGCTTATAGTATTACAAACTATCTACAGATTTTTTTTTCAGTAAGTCGTTATTTTAGATGTATACAACCATTCAAATAAGCTTTTAAAACTACAGAATGCTTATAGAGGAGCTGGCAATCTAAAAAATTGGTTTTAGGTACAGCCAGGAAATTTTATTTTTTAAACAGCACGCCTCATTGCCGTATCTAAAGATACTTTGAAACTCCTTTCAATTTTCAAGAGTAGTGTGCAATATTGGAGAAGGGATGGGGTCCTGTGGTCTAATGCAGCATTTCTCAAGCATGACAACTTTAAGATGCATGAATTTCAATTCTCAGATTTCCCCAGCCAACTATGGTTAGCTGGGGAATTCTGGAAGTTGAAGTCCATGCTTCTTAAAGTTGCCAAGGTTGAGAAACATTGGTCTAAGGCAGGGTTGTCAAACTCGCAGCCCGCGGGCCGGATGCATCACACGCTGGCCACGCCCAGGCCTGGTTTAGCGAAGGCGGGGAAAGTCACGATACATCATGTGACAACACCATGACAAAGTGAGTTTGACACCCCTGGTCTAAGGGATTAGGACAGGCCTCATCAGGGCTGCCCAGGATCTCTGCCTTTGCTAAAAATCAGTGGCATTCTGAAGCAAGATGCCTATACAAACTGTATTATAAGTGTATTTTAATTATGCAATTTCCAGTTAGTAGGTACTAGATCCTTTGCTAGTCAGATGCTATTATGGCTAGTAGTCACCATCATCTTAAGTTCACCATTGTAAATACACAAATGTATTTCCATTTCAAGCAGCCACAGGCACTAAAGAAAGGGTAGAGTTTCATTTGGTTGGGTTAAAGTGTTCGTGCAGGCATTCCAGTGAATGTCTGGTTCCACTTCTCTCATCTCCTATTAATTCTGACATGGCTTCTTTACGGCAGAACTGGGCAAAGAGACCTAGGCATACAACAGCTTGGCAGGATTCCATCACTGTGTTATATTCCATCACAAAGGGAATTGCCCTTTGAGTGAGATGAGTGGTTTCTAAATTTTATACACACAACACACACACCCCATACACAACATACATAGATTAACATACACATAAAACAGTGGGGGCAGATTGAAGAGTTCCTTCCTGGCTGACCAACCAATTAACAATGATTGGCTGAGACATTTCTTTTCTTACTATTGACTAGGAAGGGCAAGTGCTTATAGATCGTAAATGCCGCACCCTTGCAAATAAGTAGCTGTGCTCATTTCCATAATGCCCCATATATCCATCAATCTGTTTAAATTCATATTGGAGACACTCAGCTCTTCTCCAACTTATTATTCAGGATTTAGCAAATGCCATTTTTGTCTAGTACTCTATAGACATACTAGTAGATGTAGGTCAATTATCAGCGTAACCGACTACAATATGACAATTTGCAATGCAACATTTTATGATACAGAGAACAAGTATCCCTCCCACTGAAAGAATTTTTGAGCAGTATATTATAGTCCACGAGCTCTGCTTAATGGTCCTCTAATTCAGTGGTTACTGAAAGCTTTTGAGAGCAACCACATAAACATGGGGATGACCATACTTGCTAGCAGTGGTGTGTTTCAGCCAGTTCGGGCCGCTTCAGGTGAACCAGATGTTAACTTGATATCTGGTTCACCAAACCAGTATTTAGAACAACTGGTTGGCCCTGCCAATCCTGTCCCTCCCTCCCAGGAGTCTCCACGGGGATGCCAAGTAAGTTTAGGGCATGCATGGAGGCTCTAGGAGGGCTGTTTTCATTTTCCCCAGGCTCCGGGAAGCCCCAGGAAGCTCTGGGAGTCTGGGGAAAGTGAAAACCAGGCCTCCCGGAAGTCATGGTAGGCCAAAATGGGCCTATTTCCAGCCTCCAGGGGGCTGGGGGAAGCCGTTTTTGCCCTACCAAGGCTCCAGGGAGTCCTTTGGAGTCTGGGGAGGGTGAAAATGCCCTCCGTGCTATGGTGCAGGAGGCTGACTAGCCACGCCCACCATGGCCATGCCGACCCAGCAATCAGGCAGAGAACTGGTTGCTGGAATTTTTGAAATCCACCCCTGCTTGCAAGGTTCATAAAGGTACTGGTGGCATCAAGAAAATTCAAAAATTGTGACTGTGTGTCTTTGAAAATGATATGGGAAAGTGCTTTCTGATGCTTGTTCATTTGGTGGAGGAGGTGCAGCTATATTCCTGAAAAGAGAACATACACCAAATCTATCAACTTTAAACTTCCCAGTATCCATGCTTGTTCTTGGAAAGAAGGCAAAAGAGCATTCAAAGATGGTTGAAGTAGTTCAGGCACAAGGCCATCAGGACCTGAATGAATAAGTATGCAGTGGCAATACACTGGAACCTCCTGGTACTGTAGATGTTCAAATAAGTGAAGGTAACAGTTGCCACTATGAAGGGCTAAAGGGCTAATGGTGCATCATCTATCAGAGTCCAGAGCTGCCTGTCACTGACACCAAAATCAGCTCACAGCCCTGAAGGAGGAGGAGGGGATGAAAGTTTCAAGGATGGAAGGCATGGTCTGTATAAAATATCAGAATCTTGATCTTATTCCCATGTTATTTTATATACCGAAGGACAGATAGACAGCATCACTTTGCAAACAACACTTTGGATATTGAAGTTACATTGTCACAGAGCCAAAGTTCCCTTTCCACCAACTTCATTTATTTCAGGGCTGTACAAATCATTCTTATAATTTATTTACCATGGTGCTAAGTTACTTTAAAATATCACATCTGCCCTTTCAGCCCTCTGACATCTTCCTTTGATGCATCATTATTCATTATTGAAGAAGCCTAGATCCTACTGACTTTTTAAAGCTCCTTTCCCTTCACACCTTGTAGTCTAATGCTGACATCAAGATCTTTACATCATCTTTTCAAAAAATATCTTTTCCATTTCTCAAGTCAGACTGGTTAGCTTCCATAGAGTTTTAGATTTAGATTCAGCAAAAGGTTATTATGGTTTTTTTAAAGGTTCGCCAGCTTATGTGATAATATATTTGTTAGTCAGAAGGTTTTTGGGGGGTGGGGTTTGGTAGTTCTCTCTTGCTCTATTCTGGTTTAGAATGAAACACAGTTGGACGACTTTGAAAACAATCTAAAAACATAATGGCTGGCATGGAAAGAAAATCCTTTTATATGAATTTTAAATGCCTCAATTTCGTTTTATGTATCCATACGGCCATATTAGGAACTCAGGGACTTACAATACCATCATATCAAATGTGGTTGTTCTGTTGTTGTTTTCATCTTGACCGGGGAAGTGAGGCGGGGTATAAATCTAATAAAATAAATTAAAATAAATAAATCTGACCTATAGCTATTTCTGGCCTGTTTCATGTTGTAGAATGTTTGCAGCAAGCAGTGGGAAATCCCATATCTTCTCAGTTTTTCAATGTGTGCATATACACAAAAACCAAAACAAAAATATACAAATTTTGGGGGAGGGGGAGGCTGCAGTCTTCTTTACAGATCTAAAAGACATGTTATATTAAAGGATACATATATAATTTATTTTACTCATAATATCATGATATTGGCATATTAAATTTAAAAATGTTTCGCTTGAAAGTGTGGTTAAGAATGATTTTGCTGCAAAATATCAGGCAAGCAAAAATTGCACTTTAGATTTAGTTTATGTTGATTATTGTTTAATATATTGAATTCAGAACTCTATTTTCTAATCTCCATGGGAAAATATTTTATAGATATTTTTATATGTTATATAAAATAGTAATATAGGTATTTATAGGTATTTTAAAAATCTTTTCCTCCGATATGTTACTGAAGGAAATTATTGGTAATATTGTTTACTTATTTTACTTTCTGTATTTCTACAATGGCCAAGGTTTTTAGGACTTCATTTGTTAATTGTGAAGTAGCATTTGTAATACTACCATTAAGTGCACAAATGTAATAAAGCATTATGTAAAATCTAAAATAAATTAATTGGATTGAAGCAACTGTGAATTAAAATAAAAGCCAAACGAAGGGTAACAGCAATAAAAGGAACTAAATTGGAGAAAAATAGTCAATTGTGACATGATAAAGTGATACAAAATTATACTTGCTGCGGGGGGGAAAGTGAAGAAAAGTTTTTTTTCCATCTTTTGTTCCCCTTTCCCATCCTTTTTCCACATTTTTGAGCGATCCAATGTAGCCGAATGGCAAATAATTCAGGGCATATGAAAGGAAGCACTTTTGCACAAACCCATAATTAACCAGGAAGAGTTGTTACCACAAGACATTGTGATGACTTGGATGGGATAAAAGGAATGAGACAGATTTATAGAGGAGAAAGCTCTTAATGGATACTAATCATGATGGCTATACATTATCTCCAGAATCAGAAGCTGTATATAATCCCAGTAGCTAGGGAATGTCTTCAGAAATTGCTCTTGGTGTCCTGCCAATGATCTCCTTATACTTATCTGATTGGTCATTTGTAGTTGGTCATTTGTGATTGGTCAACTACTGGACAGAAGTGGCCCTTGGTCTGAATCAGCACAACTTGTTCTTTCTTATTTAGTTATATATTTATTTGCAGTCAATTGGCAAATTTATATTTATTTATTGAAATAATTTATATCACTCTTTATATATAATATTTATTATATTTATATCACTCTTGAGGGCTGTCAGAGAGAAGAGGAAGTCAATCTATTCTCCAAAGCATCCGAGGGCAGGATAAGAAGTAATGGTTGGAAACTTACCAAACAGAGATACAATATGGAAATAAGGAGGCATTTCCTGACGGTAAGAAGGATTAATCAATGGAACAGCTTGCCCTTCAGAATTGTGGGTGGTCCAGCACTGGAGGTTTTCAAGAAGAGACTAGATAGCCATTTTTCCAGAATACTCTATGTTCTGCTTTAGCAGGGGGTTAGGCAGGGGTAGGTTTCTACTGGTTCGCCCCAGTTTGGGCAAACTGCTTGTTAAGGTTAGTGGGGTTAGATTAGAAGACCTCCAAGGTCCCTTCCAACCCTATTATTCTATGTTCTACTCAGATCTTCCTCTATATTCCAGCCGATTCCCAACTCACAACAGTTGAAATAGGACTTTAAAATACAAGGATAGAACCCAGTGTGAGCACTGAAACAAAACAAAACAAAACAACAAAACCCTTTTAAAAGAATTTTAAAATCCTACCTCTTGAATTTATGAGGTTCTAGACTTTCTCTTTACAATGTGAATGGACTGGGAAGAGAAAGTTATTTCACCTTTTTATGGTAGCTGGTTGTTAATATTCTTCCCTCAGCCACAGCTGTACATGTGTTATAGTTTCTTCTATTTTTCCCCCCAGAAAAATGCAGTGCCCATGTAAGTATGTGGCTCTGCAGATTCAGATGGTCAGTCTTTCAGGAAAAATCCTTCATAACTGAGATGACCGTGAAGGGGAGCACGCACTTTAACGCGGCTTGATTTAAATTGGTAAGCATGGCAATCAATGAAAGCAGGAAATGTTTGTACAATAATGATGTTTCAAAAAAGGGGGAAACTTCAGTTTCTGGAAGGTTATTATTGGAAATACAAAATGGAGCCTAGGGGCAGCCAAACATCCTCTCTTTTGTCACAGCTAGACATATGTCAAAAGATTGGGAGACGCACATCATACCCTCCAAAATTCGTTTCAGTAGACAGGTAGGTTTCTACAGGAAATGTTGTTCCTAAACTATTTGAGTGACATACCAAGCATTCACCAACTGTTTTTGAAAGCGTGCCTTATTCTGGTGGGATTTTTGTAGGTTGTGGGGGCCACATGAGAATGGAGTGTCCTTTTGTGGGGCATCTGGACCCTCCAGAAATTTCATGAGAGGGCCATACTTTTGTGTGGTCTCTGGAAACTCTGAAAATTGTGTAAGAACGGGTGAGCTTTTCTGCATTTTTCTCATGTAGCCTCCGGAATCCTCTAGAAGTTGTGCTAAAGAGCCATTTCTCTTTTTTTAATCACAAAGATTTTTATTAGTTTATCAGAATATAAAATACAAAGAAAATGAAAATAACGAGAAAACTAGGGGAGGGAAAAGGAGAAAGTGTGTGTGTGTGGGGGGGAGTTGATTTCCATTTGGATTTCCATTTCTGGATTTTGTGCTTGTGATGGAAAGGTGAAATTTTGATTTTGGCAATAGGTTTGTTGCTATAGAAATGGCTAGTATATATTATTCTCTAAAAGTTGAGGAATGTTATCTTTTACTGTGCTAAAGAGAGTCTGAAGTCAACCGGAGCCATTTCTTTTTTGTTTGAGCTGTGGGTTGATACACCAGCAGGGTCAAGTTAAACATTATCCAGATGCTGGAAAATTTGAGATTCAGATGCTGAACCCAAAGCCTTCACCGTCACTGCATTATGCTGTCAATGGAATGCAAGGGTGTATACATTCCTCCCACATATCTTGGACTTGAATGTGGGGCCTCAATGGAATGGAATTGGTTTTTCCTTGGGACATTGCATTATAACTTGCTGAGGGAGCCTGAGGGGGGCGCTCATCTCTGGAGACGTTTGACAGGATACGAAAGCCTCATCCCATGCTGTCCACCTGTCAGTCCTAGTTTTTTGTATAGATTTCAAATTTTAATTTGCGTAGTTTAAATATTTTAATCATTTTTTTTAAATTTGTCTTTTTATGATTCATAAACCACCCAGAGTCACCTTACAGGAAAGATGGGGCGGCATAAAAATTTAATAAAAAAAAACAAATAACTCAGCAAAGCATGTATCTTTAAACTCACCTTCCCCACTCGCTCATTTTTTTTTTCTACTCAGAAAATAAATAAAAAACTATCACCCAAATCCCAGGCAGAATATTAAACATGTCATTAAAATACAGCTAAGTAAACGTGGAAGAGAGTTCAGATGCTGCAAAGCCACCTTCCAATGCCCTTGGTTACAAGGCTGCCTTTGATAATATCTGCTCAGCATTTTTAGTATTCAGCCCTTAAGGAAAAAAAAATGAGAATATGAGACCTTTTAATTCGGTGTTCAAAGCCTACACTTTGGAATGTTATGTAATAAATCAATCATTACTACACTTAATAACCTTAATGATTTTCTTTGAAGCAGGGAATCCAGGAGAGAGATAAGTGTTTTGAAACAAAAAGGGAAAAAAAGGGGAAAATATTGTTGCAGTCATTTGATGTAAAACTCTTTTATTGATTAGATCAGACTGTTTTGAAAACAGCTTTAGGTAATGGCTGCAATTCCAAATGATGGAAAGAAATAAAGCATTCTTCATAGGCTCTAGAAACTTGATCTTTCCCAAATCCATCATTATCCCATCGCATTTAAATTCCTTCCATTCAGCTTGTTTATGCCCGGGACATAATATAATAATCTATCGTGATTTTCAAGAAACTTTTGCAATAAGGAGATCATGCAGCATTTTTAAATAATCTGATTGCATTTTATTTTAAGCAGAAGAAAGTATGATCTGTTTATCCCTTTACAGAACAAACTACACAAGCCATTATGCCCATTATATGCCAGGTATAGATTTCTATATTCAACAAAAGCATTTCCTGGTACAACAATTTCTTCTACCTGAATTCTTGAAGGATTACTGAATATCGTATTGGCTGTCAGGTCTCTAGTACACAGAGGATAATTCTGCTTTTACTGAGTTTGCACAGACACAGTGATTCCAAAACTGTAATGAGATTTCAAAGGGTTTTGCTGTTTTTCTGGAATAATATTTAAAATCCGATCAAAGGATGAATCACAAATGCATGACTATATATCCTAAACAGATAGAAAAAACACTTTGGACTGATAAATTTAACTTTATAACTTTTATCTAAGCTGTTAAAATGCCCAGGTGCTAAATTTTGGTAGAAGAGGAAGGCTATGGGGGCCAGTGCTTGATGAGATAAGATGAGATGTGATTTGATTTGTTCTTGCATTAGCAAAATGGATAATGTGAGATGGATGGATGGATGGATGGATGGATGGATGGATGGATGGATG
>JANHGC010003414.1:130621-141545 GCA_027560395.1 Boaedon fuliginosus
TCCTCAGCCAGGCTGATGAATTCTGGGAGTTGAAGTCCACAAGTCTTAAAGTTGCCAAGGTTGGAGTCGGAGACCCCTGCTCTAGAGAAGTGTCTAATACTGGGAAATGTGGAAGAAAAGAGAAGAGGACGACTAGCTGCAAGGTGAATAGATTCAGTTACAGTAGCCATGAATGAAAGATCTGAAGGATCAGATTAGGGATTGTTTATCATAGACAAAAATCAATCAATCAATCAATCAATCAATCAATCACTGTTGTATTTTCCAATGGTCACAGTAACTGTAGCAACATTGTGTTGATCTCACAAAATCTAAGCACAACTGAATCTGGTTAGGACTTCAAGTGTTGGATCAAGAGGAAATTCCAGACATGAGAAATGGATTGGCACTCAAAACAGAGACATCCCAGACATTGGTGAACCATTTTTCTGCATTGGGCCAAATAAACAAATCGGAAATGTCCATATAGTCACCAGAAGTGGTGCTTTCTTGATTGCCGAAAGCATATAAATGAGATTGAAAAGTTTCTGTCCTGAGTATAACGGCAGAAAACAATTTTAGAGCTGGTGTAACTTTGAACGGTCACTAAAATAAATGCTTAGATGGTGAGGACTATGTGTATCCTGAAGAGCTAATGTGCAATAGTAATGATATCCTGAAGGGCAAAGAGGCAACACGGCTCCTTTTTATACCTGTTTCTGAGCACTGCAATGGGACATAGTTGTTCTGTTGCACAGAAGTGCTGTAGTTAAAGAGTGCTAGTAGCCAAAGAGGGCATTTGATGTACATTTTGCTTTTTGATGACACTCGGTTTACAATGTGTAATTGAATTAGATTTTTTGAAGTATGTTTTAAGCCGTTTGCATTCAGCCTCTCTGTTCTTAATTAATCAGACCCTGCTAGCTCTTGTAAATTATTATGAGGCTTTCCATTAGCATTCAATTAGGTTACAGGATTTAGGTTTCTAAATAAAATGCCACACAAAGGGAAGAGGATGCTTTTTATTTCCTCCCTTGAACCACGGATTAATGAGCAATTGTTTAATATTTTCCATTTGCAGCAAATATAGGAAGGGAAGAAAACTGAAGGACTGCTCTGTAACTTTCCAGAAATATTCATGTGACAGCAACAATAACAATATAAATGTAAGGTTTATTAAGCACACAGAATAGTGAACTCCTTTTGAGTGGGAGCAACTTCAGTAGAATACAACCAAACGGGCAAAAATAATATTTGTGTAGATAACACTGAAGCCTCATCAATGATCTTCTGCTTTCTAATTTGAAACAAGACTCCTTTTACAAGCTTTGTAGCCAAGGTGGTATTCAGCCAGTTCTAACAGGTTTGGGAGAACCGGTAGCGATAATTTTGTTTGGTTTAGAGAACCGGCAAATACCACCTCTGATTGGCCCCAGCCCTCCCCATCCTGCCCCTTCCAGGAGTCTCCAAACATCCCTATTTGGCTGCCAGGAGGCTTCAGGGAGGTTTTCTAGGCCAAAAATGAGGCACGGGGGGTGCGCCACTGCCCCCCATGCCCGTTTGGCTGCCAGGAGGCTTCAGGGTGACTTTCTAGGCAAAAAAAGAGGCATGGGTGGTGCGATGGCCCACCCAGTCACATGACTGCATAGCCATGCCCACCAAGCCATGCTTACCAAGCCATACCCCCAAAACTGGTAGTAAAAAAAATTGAATCCCACCACTGCTTTGTAGGTCAACTTTTCTAAGATCTCAGGGCCGTTCTATAGACTATTTGATGGGCTTCAGACATCACTGAATGCCGGAAGAGATCACAGAGTAATGAGGCAGCCAGTTCTCACACTCCCAACACTAGCATAGTGAAGGATGGGTTCCTTCTGCTCCAAATGGCAGCATAGTGGGAAGAGATGGCATTGACTGAGTATGAACTGGCAAGGTAAAACTGCACTGTCACTGAAATCTGATGACAATTTACCACTTCCCCCATAGGAACAACTTTAATCTGCGGGCTACATGTGATTTAAGCTCCTGGTTGTTGAAATCTGCTAGTGAACCACTTGCGATGGAGATGCAGTTTCCTATCACTTTTGGAAAGGGGGAAAAATGCCATGTTATTTCCTGAATCCCGTCTGTACTCTGCAAATACTACAATTGCACAACATGGCCAGAGGGTAGGGTGGTGATGATGAACCTATAGCAAACATGCCCGAAGTGGCATGCAGAACCATTTCTCCAGGCATACCAGCTGTCCCCCGTTGCTCTTCTGGGTTCTGCTGCTCTTTGCGCATGCATGCGCACCAGAAACCAGAAGACCAGGTGGCCGGTGTGTGCACCAGGGAGCTGCTCTTCCAGTTTCTGGTAGTTCCTGCATGCGCGCACGCTCCCGTTTTGGCACTTGGTGCCGAAAAGGTTTGCCAATACTTGGGTAGGGTGAGATGGGGGCAAAGGAGTGAAACTGGGCACCTTAATCCAAATTAAGAACTAGAAAGGACGTGTCAGATGAAAAGAATCGGAACCATAGGTTAAGTTGCAGTTAAAAGGATGTATTGCTCAAGCCTATTCACAATCTAGTCAATTAATGTTCAGTACTAAATTGGTGCTAGATAAGGCTCAATGGAATTCAAAAGCGGTTGGACTGAAGATCTTTTGTGGGAACGTAAAGATTCTAAGCTTATGACCTGCTTAATTCTAGCTCTGCCTGCTTTTCTCCCACAGGATGTCTGTTCTAAAATGAGTGAATAATAAGATATTTTCTTGATGGGATTCAAATAATCCAATTTACCCTAAAAACAAAAATCAGTGGTGATATTTAAAGAAAACTGAGTAGAAACCTCACCCTCAGAGTTTTTTTTTAAGCTGAACTTTATTTATAAAAAAATTCAGCCCACTATTTTCTGCTTTTGAGAGACATTTTCTTTCTATCAGTGTTAAGGTTCCGGAAATAATGTTTATGGAAAAGTCAACAACAAAACATCTTCATTCACTGCTGGGCCCAGACTTAGCCCTCTTGGGAATCTGGAATGTCTTTGTTCTGTTACTGAGGTACTATCAAGTAGGAAGCAATACACAGGTGAGTTCTTATAACAAAGGCATATTTAAAAACAGTGCATCTCAGGATTGGTGATCACACCTGCCTCAGAAAAATGGCTAGATTTTATGCAGGAATAACCCGAAGGCATGAGGGGAAATGACAGTGAAGGAGAAAATAGCAGTCACTGGGCAAACAGTATTTAAGCAGTACTGAGAGAATAGCAAGAGATCACTAGTAATCGATAGTAATTGAATAACAGCTTTGGCGGTGAAAGCAAGCCATGCTCAGTTCAAGCTATTCCCTCTGCTTTTGAGAGTTCTGGATAACCTGGGAAAGAGGAGACTGGCACGTGTACCTTAGTTTTGGGGAGTCAAGAGTTCAGCAGGACAAGGAGGGAAAGGAAAAGGAGATCTGAAGAGCCAGGCTGACCTGGACTAGCTGATCAGGAGAAACTGGCTGACTCCTCCAGGTTGCAATCACCAACTCAGGGCAGCTTGTGCTTCTCTGGTTTGAGGGGGCAACATACCAGGAGGGCTAAATTCAGTACTTTCTTGGAGATATGCCTACAAATCCAACTGAGTCAAGGATCTTGACAGGACCCTTCCACCTTGTGGCCACATTGATTAGGCCAAGATTTTATTTATTTTTATTTATTAGATTTATATCCCGCCTCTCTTCCCCCATCGGGGGAACTCGAGGCCGTGTCAGGGGAACTCGAAGAGCCTGTCCATTAAAAAGACTTGGAAAAATAACCACTTGTAAAGACTCAAGAGTGACTTCAATTCTTAGAGAGGCAGAGAAGAGCTCGTAGTAAGGATTCAGACAGGATTTTATTGCAATATGCACTCAGCTGAGGGTAGTTGGGGAATGCAGAGTCATCCCTTCACCCAGATGAAATTTACAAGAGGCTTCCAAGTTCTGGCTGTCTTACAAATATGCTATCTTTTTACATCTATTTTCAAGGTGATCGGCTTTGATGTCATTTGTAATCCAATCAACCTTTCAGCAGGTTGTCTCCTTTCTTGTTCTCTCTCTCCACAATGGCATTTTTATTCTTGCAGAAAGCATTAAATCTGAGCCTCAGCTCCATTTCACTGGTGGGAGTGGAGGAGGGGATTCCAAATACATTCCATGTTATGAAGAAGTTTCTTTCTGTAAAACCCTTATTGGGCTTTCAGAAGTGAGAGATTTCCAATCAGATGGGAGGAAATCCCTTCCAACTCTCTTTGAAAAAGGACCACTTCTATCACTTCTACAGAGACCAAACTTTTACAGGAAAAACAACAAAGGTTTCCTTATCCTGGAGATGTTGGTGGCAGTGCTGGTATGTCTTCTTTTTTTTTTTACATTAAAAAGGACTCTTATACATTCCTCTGCTAATACAGGTAGTCCTTGGCATACAACAGTTCATTTAGTGACCGTTCAAAGTTACGACACTGAAAAAAGTGACTTATGACCGTTTTTCAGAGTTACCACCTTTGCAGCATCCCCCTGGTCACGTGATCAAAATTCAGATGGGTGGCAACGGGCTCATTCCTGTGACCACTGCAGCGTCCTGGGGCCTCTTTTGCGACCTTCTGACGAACAAAATCAATGGGGAAGCCAGATTCACTTAACAACCAGATGACTAACTTATCAACGGCAGCGATTCCCTTAACAACCGTGGCAAGGAATGTCATAAAATGGGGGCAAAACTCACTTAAAATGTTTCACTTAAGATAAATTTTGGGCTCAATTGTGGTCATATGTCAAGGACTACCTGTTACCAGTTCTCCTCTATTATGCATCTACTTCTGAAAAGTATCATCTCTGCACAACTATACGTGGCCTCTTAATCAATGTTGCGGGCTCAGGTGACCCATTTCCAGAAGGAGTTGCGAGGCAGAGAAGATTACCTGGACTACAATACGAATGCATCTTCTATGAGGCCTTTTTCAAGTTGATGGACAAAAAGGCCTCCTGCCATAATCACCTCCTGCAAAGAAAGGCCGTCTGCTCCTCCTCAAAATTCCATTAAGGATTTTGAACAGAATTCTCACCTCTTTTATTTTTGTTTGTTCCTGCTAAAATTCGTTTGACTTCACAGTGGAGCATATTACAAGGCAGCAAACAGATTGGCATGGTGCTATTTTTGGAATGTTAAATTAGGCTTGGAACTTTTGGACAAAAGCATGTGGAGCAGGTTCAGAGTGCCCTATCTTCAGCACAGAATCACCACAGCCCACCCTCACAGGCTTAAAACCAGTCGTAAAGTTAGAGAGGAGGTTTCTCAAGAGAGGTCTAAGCTCTTCCACTTTTATTACTGAATAACAGTGCTGAATAGTAACAATAATAAGAAAACAAATGTTAAACGTTTGTCGTAGACAAGGTTTCCATGACAGCAGCAAACTGGGTAAATCAAATAATTTGTTAGACTTCGTTATCTGTCATCCTAATTGCAGCATGCAAAGACAGAGGACTTGTGATAAGCCTATAAACAGGGTTTGCTCTAAAATCACCATTCTCCAATCTGGATGCTTCTGAAGCTCTTGTATGTTGAGTGAAAATAATGGCAATTGTGGTATCAGATATTTAAAGGGCTTGTTATGGATGAAATTAAGTTTGTCCATTATGTATTTTAATATTATAGACAAATGGATCCAGGCAACTGGATATATTTCAGTCTGGAAAAAATAGGAGCCAGAAGACAAATGATTGTTTTTTAAATATTTTGAAGGGCTGCAACATGGCTTGTGTTTTTATTCTTAATCCATTCCAGTGTTGGTCCTGATTCCAGGCCTGTGAATTTTGATTTGTGACTTTAATATTTTACTTTTACTATCTACGCCAGCACTACAGACACATCCACATGTGCAAGAGTCCTGATAACAATTCAACATTCCTGGAACTGAATGATGTAGTGAATGCAAGTAACATCGGAAAAGATGCACTTAAAAATCATTGGGCAGCTGAGTAGATAATATTGACATAGTGTCTGGACCACGATATTAAGAATGCTGAATTATCTAATCCAGGGCCATTACTCCACGACTCAAGTACCCTGTGGTTTGAATTGTCTGTGACCCCTATTTTAATTTAAAGTACACACGACTGCAAGTGACAGAAGATCAAATATGTATGGAAGTCTGTTGCTTTTTAAATTTCAGCAGCCAAAGTACACATTTACAGGCGGTTCCAATGGTGCTGTGTGAGCCACCAGAACGATGTCGATCTTCAAGGGGTTATATGAATAGAAGCAAGCCTGCAGAATGAAGCATTGCCCTGTTTCTAATAAGCAGAAGGGAGCAGACACCCCACTTTGCTTGGTAACAACAGGTCTTGTTATTGAGCAGCAGCTGCTTGTGAGGTGGGTAGCTTGAGTCAGAGTGGCCCCTTCTATCATATTATTTCAAGGTGCACACAACTCCAGGAAGGGAAGTGCCTCATCTAGGTGGATGATTCGCAATCTGAATTTTCTTTCCATCCAGAACAGTCACAATGGCATCCTAAGTTAGCTCTTACTGTTACGATATGCAAAAAGTAATGTTCCCACAAAGTACTGAAAATTATTTTAGTGTTTGGAATGAAGAGAGCATTTCTTTCTGGCTGACCAACTTAGGAATTGCCGTAATTCCATGTCTGGTGACACCTCTTTGCAGCTTAGCCGAATTGACCCATATGCAAAAGCCTGGCAGCATTAGACCGGTAGTAGATCATTTATAACCTTGGTTCCTTCTCCGTTCAGTGACTAAAAAATTAGCTTCATCTCACTCTTATGGTCGTCTTATGTGTGTTAAGTCATGGATTCAATAAACATTGGTGCAGAGACTTAACAACAAGTGATTTATTCAGCTCATAACAAGATCAAATGGCAACTGCTGGGTAGAATAACATACAGATACTTTCTGTTGGTCTCTGATTGGCTGCATATTTGCAAGCTGTGCTTTGACCAATCATAGATAACCACCCTAGTGAAGCTCCCTTCTTTGCAGCCTGATGTTGCACAGGGGAAAGTCTTCACTCAGGGACAGCACTTTATGATGGATACGTTTGGGTGGCAAATTCATATCTTTTTGGTTGGTTCTTAATACACTACAATGTGTATATGTCAATTTTCATGGAGCCAACATTAGGGCATTTTGGGAACATGTTGGTAATATCCTCTATGCTTCCTGTTTCTGGTCCAGAATGCTGCCTAAAGCTACTTGTGTGTGAAAACTCCACCCAGAGTTACCCTGTGGTAAGGTAGCCAATAAATTTTAGAAATAAACAGCATTTAGCAATAGCATTTAAGACTTATATACCACTTAAGGGTGCTTTACAGATCTCTCTAAGTTGTCTACAAAGTCAGTGTATTGCCACAAACAATCGGGTCCTCATTTTACTGATCTTGGAAGGATGGAATCAATCTTGAGCTGTTCAGGGTTGAACTCTTAGCAGTGGGCGGAGTTAGCCTGCAATATGCATTCTTAACCACTGTACCATCTTGGCTCTTACAATAAATACATAAATAAATAAAACTGCTCTTCCGAAATAAATCACTAATGACAAATACGCTTGGAACTGAAATACATGCTGTTTAATACAACAGAATCTTATTTTCAGAATTATAAAATGCAGTTCTTACTATTCATTTCCGTTTAATTAATAAAATCAAACCTGGCATTTTTGCATAACTACCAAAAGTTGTTTTTTTTTTTTACTAAGGTTTCTTATTTTGGTCATGCAGATTACCTTGTCTGATCTTGATAACCAACTGGTGTTAGTTCCATTTTTATTTTTGTTTGCAATTGGATTTTGTGATGGAAAACTGTTAAAATGCAACAATAAAAAAATCACAATAGATTGCTATACTTAGTTAGACTACTATTACACTTAAGACAAAGTGATCATTTGCTTATAGGATTTCTTATAACATGAGTGAACTTGTGAGAAACTAATTAGAACAGCTCATGGACAAACACATCTTTAAATGTGTTATGTAGCTGAGTAACAATCATGGATATCAGCGCTTGACTGGAATGTGATCAGGAATGGAAAGATGAGGACATTCATTAGCCTTCGTTGCACATGTATCGTTTCTACCTGCACAAATGTGGGCTCAATGTTTAAAAGGGTTGTGGCACACCAAAATATATGTAATATGTTTAAATAGCTATAAAATAGATACTTGTAAAATGGAGAATTACTATAGACTAAATCCAGTTTAGCCTTTTTTTTCTCACAAGCATACATTGAACAGTTTACACAGTATACAGGGCCCTCTTAACAGCATTATGGGTCCCTGGGCAAACCAGTGTGCTGTGGGCCCCCTATGACAACCACTCACAGGAATGAAAAATTCGGCTTATACTCGAGTATATACAGTATATTAGCATGGGGTCCCTATGCTTGTGGGGCCCCCGGGCAAGTGCCTAGTGGGCCCATGCGTTAAGAGGGCCCTGACAGCATAGACATCTGCCACACCTTTTAAGATCTCAAATACATCTGGGGCAGTTTTTGTTTGAGGAATTGAACTTCCCCTCTCAAAAAAGAGTGCCAAAATGTTTGCCCCATGTTGCTTTGCTGACCCTGTGACTTTCTAGGTCTCTAAACCTGCATAAAATGTAGACCACAAAAAGCTTATTTTTGTTCAAGGGGCACAATAAACATCTGATCCTTCTAGATAGCAATCCCTGAACAAGACAGGTAAATTCACTTCATTTCCTGAGCAAGGGAATCAGCCCCCTCATTGAGATTCAGCCACAGTGATTTTTATTTACCAAATATTTTGATTAGTGTGTAAACTGTTCATAATAAGCAAAGGGATGGAAAGGAAGTGCTGCAAGTAATCTTCAGCTTACAATCACTCATTTAATGACTATTTGTAGTTACAATGGCATTAGAGAACTGATTTACGATCCGTCTTTGTAGAATCCCCACATAATAAAAATTCAGCTGCTTGGCCACCAGCATGTATTCGCCATGGTTACAGTGTTCTGGGGTCGTATGACTGCCATTGGTGACTTTCCTACTCAGTTTCCAACAAGCAAAGTCAAAGGAGGTAACCAAATTCACTTAACAACCATATGATTCCGTTAACAACTGCAGCAGTTCACTTAAGCATGTCATAAAAAGGTCGTAAAATCGGGTGCAACTCACTTAACAATCGCTTTGCATAGCAATGAAAATTCTGGTACCTAATTGTGGTTGTAAGCCGAGGACCATCGGTATACATTTTTCCATGCTAGGAAAACTTGTGTGCTTATAAAATAGTAATGCTATGAGAATGAAATGTGCCAATTTGAGAAGAAAATAAATGTGGCAAAAGTAGTAACCATTCCAGAAAAAAAACTCCAGAAAACAAGTCTTCACTTTCAAGTTGATCCTAGATAATTAGGAAATATGTGGAAGTAGGCTATTCCCTATATAGTTATGAACTCAACACTGGAAATAGACACAATTGGCCATGTTGACACCTTTGAGGATTATCCTGGCCAAAAATATCATTCTAAAGACATCTCCGGCACAATCGGTTGAATGGAGAAATTAAGAATGCAAAATAGATGCAGCTAATGCAAATCTTTAGGCTTTCCAAAAGTTCTCAATGGCTAAGTTAACCATCACAAGTGGAAATGGAGAGGATGATCAGATAGGAACCTGTGGAATTAATCTGGAAGACGGAGAAACTCAAGCCAGTGCTGCCTTAAAGAAACATACAAGGAAGGATGGAAGATTAAATTGTTCCATCTTTAAGAAGGAATAGAAGCTAAAGGAAAAATTTGGGCTACTTTTTTGAGTTAGATATCCTTGACGAAAGCAACTAATTAGCCATCGTTTCTCAACCTTGGCAACTTTTTATCGTATGTGGATTACAACTCCCAGAACTTCCCAGTCAGCATGCTGACTGAGGAATTCTGGGAGTTGAAGTCCATACATCTTAAAGTTGTCAGGGTTCAGAAACACTGGATTAGCAAACAAAATATTATGAAGGATTTTTAGATGACTGTCTTATTTTTTTCAGACATGTTTTCAATTGCCTTGGCTGCTGAATTGACTGTGATATATTATATTGTTATTGCTTATAGTGGTAATTCTCCAAGAGCAGTTTTAATCTTCGCAACAAAAGAAATACGTAAGCAGTAGGCTCTCAATATTTAATGATTTTTATGGCTGCCCATGTCAAAGCAATGACTCTGTGCAGCTTACGTCTACTCTTGTACATAGTTTTCTAAACTTCTTGTTTTTTTCCATTTTGAGCTAAAGAGAGAGGATATAAATTAAAAAAATGTAAGATTAAATTAAATCTGAACAGAGATGTGGTATATCTGTGGTTTTCTGCAATGTTTAAACTTCTGTAAAATATTCTTTCCTCTCCCTTTCCACCACCGGCTTTAAAAGCTTGCTGCCAAGGCTTCCAGTTACAACTGTATGCAATTGTTTCATGCAATTACTCTAAGAAAAACTTTGCTCAGGAATCTGAACAATTAGGTTGACCCACGTGAAGAGTGGCTTTAGGAGTGACCTCTTCTCTAAGGTGGAGAAATTTATGGCAGCAACCAAAACCATCTTCTAGAACTCCTATGCTGTAGCTTTCATCCCAGCTGAAAGCAAGGATTCCCTGGTCCATAGCCCTTCCTTCTAAACGATTACAATCAAAAATATTAGGGGTAAGTCCTGCAGGAATAAAGCATCACCTGCTTTTCATTTAATTAAGTTCTTCCTTGCAATGTGTTCTTTTTCTTAGGAAGTGACACACGGATGTGGTTTTGTTCCTTTCAAGAGGGTGGCCTCCAGTGGTGGTATTCAATTTTTTTTACTACCAGTTCTGTCACCATGGCTTGGTGGGCATGGCTATGCTGTCGGCCAATCAGAGGTGGTATTTGCCAGTGACGGCCAATCAGAGGTGGTATTTACTGGTTCTCTGAATCAATCAAAATTATCACTACCGGTTCTCTA
>JANHGC010003415.1:32006-43319 GCA_027560395.1 Boaedon fuliginosus
AGGTGCTAGTAACAACTTATAAAGCCCTTCATGGCTTAGGGGCGGGATACCTTTGAGACTGCCTGCTGCTACCGTATTCCTCCCAGTGCCCAGTTAGATCTCATAGGGAGGGCCTGCTCCAAATGCCGTCGGCCAGGCAGTGTCGACTGGCGGGGCTGTGGGCGAGGGGCTTCTCTGTGGCTGCTCTGACCTTGTGGAATTCGCTCCCCGCGGAGATCAGAACCATCTCCAGCATGCCTAGTTTCTGCAAGGCACTGAAGACCTGGCTTTGCTGGCAAGCATGGCCTTAATCATCTTGACCCCTTCTCCTCCCCCCACCTCGAGTATGATTGAGTGAGCAAATGAGTTTTTTGATTTTTATTGTATAGGCTAGATGTTTTTACTGTACTGCTTTGCCGCCTCGGGTTCCCCAGATGGGTGAAGAGAGGCGGGATATAAATCCAATAAATAAATAAATAAGAAAAGTCTACAGCCTTTAGATTATGACTTTAGGAACAGAAAGCAGCATCCTATATCCCTTGTCTTTTGAAAAATAATTTCTGGATCTTAACATTCATTGGACCTAAATTTATGTATGTACAGTGTGTGTGTGTATGTGTATGTGTGTGTGTGTGTACGTATGTAGTATATGGCATGAAAGACATGGATCGCAGCAGTAAAGTTGTATAGAAAGAACACAATAGTGTGATACACGTAAGATGGAGATGTATGGTATAAGAAATTCAAGAAGTTATGTATTAAATTACAAATTACATTTTAAAATCCATTGGTTCATAAGATTAGTCTTCTACATATTAATATCTAGGCCATTTTTCCAATTAAGTTTTGTATTCGTTATTGGTAATTGCAAGAGGTCTACTTGTCCTCCTATATAAGTTCTCAGACGGCAGCTAGCCACAATAGGATCAGGTGTTTGCCAAGGAGCACCACAGTCACATTCAGGGGAAGATAATGTGCCCCGTTTAAATGGAGTCTTGACAGATACCATCTAAGGTGCAAACCCTGTTCAAAGTTTTCCAGCACTAGTGGGTAGAATTAAAACTGACTATATAATGACCTAATAGACAAAATAAGCAAACATATAATGGAATCCTATTTATAAACTTATTCATAAGAAAGATCCACTGGGATTTAACTCAGATAAATGGTTTAACATTGCTACCTTAATTTATTTACTCTTTTTGTATAAAAATATGAAATCACAAAAAATAATCAGTAATATGTTTAGCAAAAGGATCCACGGTAATGTGAACATTGGAAAGGAAATAATGTTTCAAGCTGAACTCTTTGTTATGTACAGCTTATCAAGCCAATACCACAGTTGCAGAATTTCCTGAGAGGAAGTTATTCCAGTGATGTGATATCTCAATATAGCTAATTCAGGAAACAATAAAAATCTAATTGAACATGACTGTTGTTCAAAATTCAGACACAAAGGCAAAACTTTATAATTAATCATGAATATTAATAGCCATTACATTTCTTATCAATTAAGATCCAAGTCCTCAGTTCTATACTTTCCACTGCCCACATTGAAGATCTTTACTATGATGTCACTTCTTCGAGAACCATCTGCATATCATATGGGGCACCCTATGTATGTTATCATCACTATGGAAGAGCAAATATATGTATTTTATTATATAAAACGTTTGATTAATTTTATATATATATAAACAGTGAAATTATCTACTTTTAATTTTGATGAAAATAAGTGATAAGAACTTTCTTAAAAAGGAGGCAGATCATTTTAATAATCCAAGGTAAACAATTCTTGTTGTGTATGAGCCACATAAAACTCTTGTTCCCCAAAAATAATACGTTTCTTGCTTCTAAAAATGCTTAGTAAAAGAGTTTAATAATGAACTAAGATTGCAGTCCCTTGCTGTTTTGGAAGTTTATGGCAATAAAATAATGGTTTGGTTAATTGAAGGTATTTGCCTCTAGGGACTTGAAAGTTTAAGTTAACTATTATATGAGCCTGCATTTGCTTTAACTGGAGCAGAAACTTGTTGAAGAATTATCTTCTGAATTAGAATACTAAAGTGATCTTCTTAGGCCCTTTTGGCAGCATTGCCATTGTATAACTTGTGCTCTCTTCCTTTCAGTAAAAGGAAGCATAATGGATTTCCCCATTAACTCAAATGATGCTGTAATATTATTTAAGTCCATAATTCCTACTGTCTTTTGATTTGGACATTTATAGAAAAGCAAGTATGAAAAAGACTGTGATTCTCCACCTAGACTACACCTAGGAATGTAAAACAGTTTGTCTGTGAGTGGATTTGAGAGTCAACTCCCAAAAAATCCACGACAAGACAAACAGGAATCACACATGAATCAAGTGAACATGAATCAAGAAAACAAATTCTGTGCAGAGACATAGGGGAATTATACTTTTTTTAAATGTACAGGGTAATTTTGAGATATCTTTCATCATCCATACTTAAAGCAGTGCCAAATTCTTGTGGAGAGGCCTCTCCCATATTCCAGATCCTATCCCCAACTTCTGCCACTTAGAGCAGTTCAGTAAGTCTGCTTTAAGTGTGGTATGTTCTTTCTACAAGTAGTTTTTTTTTTACCTATGCTGCTTCATCTGCTTCTTTATCTTTTTTCAAATGTCCCCAACTTCCCACCAGGTAAGAAAAATCTCAGTATACTTCTATATGGCATCCAAGTATCATCCATGAAATTCGTGACACTTGAAGGGACACCTTGACTCTCTCATCAGTTGACTTCTTTTTCATGTGGCTAATATCCTGACATTCTCTGTAAAGGTAAAGGTAAAGATTCCCCTCGCATATACGTGCTAGTCGTTCCCGACTACGGGGTGGTGCTCATCTCCGTTTCAAAGCTGAAGGTCCAGCACTGTCTGAAGATGTCTCCATGGTCATGTGGCCGGCATGACTAAATGCCGAAGGCGCACGGAACGCTGTTACCTTCACACCAAAGGTTTTTCTTTGCTTCTACTTGCATTTTGACATCCTTTCAAACTGCTACATTGGCAGAAGCTGGGACAAGTAATGGGAGCTCACTTCATTAAACAGCACTAGGGATTCGAATCGCCAAACTGCCGACCTTTTGATTGACCAGTCAGCGTCTTAGCCACTGAGCCACCGCATCCCAGTCTCAATAGGTAATTCTAAGTACTATCTTTCTGCAAAGGACTTGCTATCTTGCCAGATCTAATGTTACTTTCATTTATATCCTTTGCTCTTTTGATTCTTATTCATATATAAGCAAGCATTTTTAAAATCACTACATTGGTTCAAAATGGAGTAATGTGGTAGCTAAAGAAAGTTAATTCTCTGTTTCTTTAGCTTCCAATCCTATCAGTGATTCTCGGGATGATTTAGTTTGTTTAGTTGGGCACATTCTTTTGGTGTTTTATTGTACTATTTGCCTTTCTTCAGCTATTTCAGCTATTTCATTACTTTTACTTTTTGGTGTGTGTGTGTGTGTGTGCTTAATCTTAATGATATCGTAATTTCAGGCCAGAGTTCTTCAGGCATTCTATTTATCAAATTAATAATTTTTATCTATTTTGTAAAGATTCTTAAATAATTTTAGAATAAATGATTGAATATTAGAGTTAACAGATTTGCTAGTGTTCCAGAAAGTAGATTGGAATCTACTGTTAGAATATTGGGCTATTTTTAGTACAATGGTGAAGGATTTCAGACTCCCAACTGCTTAATAATAGAAATGATAAAATAGTTCCTTTGCCATCTCAAACTATGGAACTGAGCAAAAGGAAGTCTAGGGAACCAGGAATGGATTTTTATATGCATGAATAATGAGCTCCATTCAATGAAATGCTGTATTCAAAACTAATTGTTAGGCTCCTAGATTTTTCATTCTACGTGCAATTGTGCTGATCCTAGTTGGTGGAACCTGAGAATCTAGTAAGAAGATAAATAAACCCCACAAGCTTGAAGCAATCTGACTACTGCAGAAATACACCCATCCTGGTCTACATAACTTTCTGGAAAGCATGTCCAAATATGAAAAACCCATTATCCCTTAATTAGAAACTCTATTGTTTTTAAGCAGTAGAAACTGAAGTGGAGTTTTCAAACAAAGCCTTCTTTTACTAACCACGTTGGAGAGCATGGCGGATTCATTTCGTATTGTATATGTACATTTGCTATCCTCATCTACTGAACCAAGAGAAGTGCCCTATAATTCACAGAACACTCAAATCAAGAGAAGGCAGGCAAACATATAACTATGCTGATATAAAACTTAATTGATAGGGTCAAATATTTTCAGAAAGAATAAAAAAATAGTTCAGGATAATTCAGTGAAATCAACTAATAATAGACAAAAAGATTAACAATAAGAATTTTTCATATAAAACATTTACTTCATACTAATTTAAGATGTTTTAATTGTGATTTAATTGTTATTTTACTGTCATTGTAGCATAGTAAACTATTTTGGCTAAAAATCAGAATGAGATGCAAAACCATAATCACTTCTTACCAAATTCAGTATAGTTAAGTTCTACTTAGGTTAACTTAGTATACACTTATTCTTTTTAATATAGTAATGTTAAATCAACATAAACATTAATGTCTTATGTTTTAGACTCTAATCTTGATCAAGACTTTTTAAATATCTTCAAATCAACAGGCTCAAAATTTCTACCTGATTCAACCAATGCTACTGTAATTTAAATCCATTATACTAGAACACTATAGTGTTCTGAAGTCAGTCGTTAGCTGGCTTATGGCTCTGTTTTATTTTAAAAAAACTGGTTTAGAAATAATTTGAGACAATTTCTGGAGAATCTGCCTTTCAAGAACAATGAATTTTGACACTTAAGCAGACCTTTGAATTTAGAAACAAAATTTCTCCAAGCAGAAAAATGATGATGTGAAACAAACTTCTCTGTGATTTCCAAGAAATACATTGCTCATTATGTAGTTATATGCTAATTGTATTTTATTCCATTCAGTTTGCCAAAAATCACACACTTAGACACTGGAGCTATTAGAACAATTAAGGCAACACCCATACATGTACTAGAGGTTTCCCCCCCATTAGTTTTATGTTTTAATCTCTGCATTCCCTACCATTCAATTCTTCCTAACTGTTTATGCCATTATTGTTATACTATTAATATTCAGTTTGGAAGTATCTGTAGAATTAAATGATTTACTAATTTTATATTCTGTATTAGCCATCCATGCTTATAGCTGGTTAGTAGTTTTTTAGGATTATACAGTATATAGTTTTTGGTATAACGAATTGACAGAACAGTATACCAATTTTTGTATACCAATATTTGTATACCAATATTTAAATATCATTGAATTCATAGCTGATTTTGTAACTTCAGTTATGTTTATAATCTTAAAGGAATTTTATTAAGTTTTTGAATCTTGTTGTAATACCTTAAATTTTAGTTTTTCTTATGGTATGTAGCTTATACTATTGGCATAATGGGATGGCTTTTAGTACTGAATGTACATTTTATTGGTCAATGACCTTAATAATGATAATACTTCAATAAACCACATCTGGCATATCTCATAGCTGCTACAGTTAAAAAAACTGAAGCAAGATATGAAAGCTGAATTTTCTTATTTTTTATTCAAAACAATATGTAGAAAACTGAAAAATATAATCTCTGAAGAACAGGGATTAATCAATTCTACACTATAATCAACAATCTATAATCTATTTTTTTCCTTTTTTCTTTAGAAGCCCATCTTCAGTGACTGTTGACACACTGAATAGAATTTTTATAGCATAAAAAAGTTGCTAAGTCTTTTATGAAATGGGCAGTTATATTAATGGTTAAAATAAATTAATAAAATAATGTTTTATGTCTCTAAAATCTCCATTACACTTGGGACTTAGATTTCTCTCTTTCTCTCAGTGGAAATCACCGAAATCTGTTAAATGTACTGAGATCATTCCGTCCTACAAGACTTGTGGTAGAAAGGGGCACAGTCTGTAGAAACTGCACCCATGAATTTGTGAGTAGTGGTCTTATTTCACATTATTTGATTTTTGCACTTAAACCTACATGAGTTTTTTTTGTTTCTATATGCATCATTTTATTTTTTCTTTGAATTCCTATAGATTTAAAATCAATGCATTATTATTTTGCTTTTCTAGAAATATTTTATTATTCTCAGTCATCTGAGTTGAAAAGTAGATATTACTAACCATTACAATATATATTGTCTTTATATGACCTAAGACATAGTGTAGAGTGAGTGAAACAGCTGCTGCTTTACCAAATAAAATCTAAGGGGTCAGAGGTGAGGGAGAGTGTGTATAACAGAAGAAGCTATGTCTAAAATTTGGAAGCAATATTCTAGTTGAACACTGAAAAAGAACTTTGTTGATTGGAGATGATTCCCTCCTTAAAATTAATAACCCTCAAATTCAGATTAAGCAAAATGTACCCAAACAGATTAAGAGAAAACAACAATCCCAAATTACTTTTTGCACAATATATTTCTCAATTACAATGTTAACAAAATGGCTTAACCATAAACTTGGGATAAACATTTGTTTAGGGGCTACCTTAACGTTGAATGTTATTTCCTCCATGACGTAAACTCGTTCAGGAAATGCTTTAGCCACCTCCTCCACACTGTTAAAATACTGCACTGGCTCCTTAATATCACGGTCTTGTTCCAGCAGCTTAAACTGCCCTGAAAACAGATGATAAATAGACGAGCAGTAAGATATTTATATTGGATTGCAGTTTCTGTGGCAACTGCTAACGCATTCCCTTCTCCATTTAAGTTGGTCAGTTTCCTCCAATTATTAACAGTTAAGTAATGGAAGAAAAGATTGCACACATTTTTACAAACCTGAAAAGGAAAGAGCTACCAAGCTTGGCTAAACCGGAATTAGAAGAATGTGTGTGGGCTGATGTGAGATTTAACAGAATTTACAGGCAGGCTTTCTGGAAGTCAACTGAAAGTATTAATACATTCTCAGGATGGAACTTCACACAGACTTCTGTTAACTTTTTCATCATGTTATACACTGTAAATTTTAAAACAGGAATTCCTTTTGTAGAAAAAGTTTCACTTAAAAAAAGGAGGGCAATTATAGATGTTTGTAACTAAACAACATCTGTTGATCAGCTAATAAAGCAAGTTTCCAAGAATCCTTTTACAGACATACACAAAAGTTCCTGTTTTTCTCTTTTGGTAGAATTCCTTATGTTGATTCTTGATTCTGGCTTGACCACAGAAAGGAACATTCCAGAAGAAAATGGGGATGTTCCACCTATAGAACCCCCCCTTATTATCTAATAATAATAATAATTTATTGAATTTATACCCTGCCTCTCTTCACCCAAGGGGAACTCGAGGCGGCACAATACAATAAGTTAAAAAACATTGTCCTATACAATAAAATATATCCAAACCACATTCATCAACACTCATATTCATTTAAAGAGAGGTGGGAAGTCGGTGATCAGGTCCAAGCTTGATGGCAAAGCCAGGTCTTGACGGCCTTGCGTAAGACGGGCAGACTTGAGATGATCCTAATCTCCGTGGGACCATTATAAAAACATTCCAATTTTAATTAGAAGGCTCACAACATAGATTCAGTAGCAAATCTCATCTACCTTACTTTGATAATTGATACGGCCATGTGTCTATGAGTCTTGGTAACGTGATTTTTTAGGAAAGTAAACATTTATTGGATAAGAATAAATAATTGATAGACAAGTATTTATTTATTACTTATATTTATCTGAGTAGAATGCCATATCAGTTATGTAAAGCATATCTCCATGTGCTAATAGTGCACAATTATTTATTTGGGCAAAGGTCTCATCATATCAGAAGAATAGCTCAAATATGCTTATTTAGTTATCATATAGTACCAGTATTTTGTAAAAGCATCTTGTCTGAAATACATTTGATTGAAAATGTTACATACATACATACTGTATATGTATATCCATACACATATGCTATTCCATTTTGGGATAAGCAACAGTATAAAGGCACAGAAAAAAAGTATGCAATAGTAAGTGAAAACAATTAATGTCATAAGAAACATAACTAAAACTAACTGCAGCAAGACAATCCATTATCTCTTTCCAAATCTTTATGTCTTTGCAACTATGCTTACTTCTACCATACGTGGCCTTTAGTTCTTTAAACTTCTCACCTCTCACTCTCTTTTTCAGGATCAAATCTGTACTTTAAAGTTTTAAAGTCCCTAAAACTGTTGACTGTGTTAAGCTTAAATTACACATTTAATTTCATCTTTATACAAGTATGTTTGATGGTACTTTCTGAAGATGGACAGAAGTCAATGCACATTTTCATAGGCTTTCAAATGTACCAAAGGTTTTCATTTCCTTCAGTGCCAAGTAGCCTTTCTATCGTATCATGCTGTTCTTGCTACTTGCTCAATTATAGTTATATAATGAGAAAAGTGGAAGAATGAACACCACCCTTTAAATTGCCATCCATATTCAACACTTTCATTATCTCTAGATTATAAATCACAGATAAGCCACTTTCAGATCTTTCCAACTTTACAATCCCTCTTGTTTGGCCATGTTAGTTTGGGTGCACTATAGTTCAAATTTTCTAAAGAGAATTAAAAGTCTTTGAAAAACAATGCCGCTAATGTTTTGGGAAACCTTACTGAAGACAGCAGAATGGATTGACCTATTTAACCTTGGGTTGTAACAGACTATATTCATCATATGCTGCTTCTCCGGTGGTTTTGCATCACTATACTAGCTATATAGAGCTTAGTATCTCAGTCAATAGCCTCATCCTGCTTTACTGCATTATGGAGGTCTGAAAATCTTTGGCTTGTGGCAGAAATGTAACAGCATTGAAAAACAGAGATCAAACAAGTTGTGTTCGTCCTTTCTTAAGAGAGTAATATTTGTTTTATTTTTAAGAAAAAGAGGCTGGAAATGGCTACCACTGTTCTATATACTGATATCAAGCTATAGAAACATGATAATAGAGGGGATTGGCAGAACACTCCCACTCTCAGTGTTTCTTATTCTTTGGTTGAAAAGGCTTGCTGAGTGGCTACTCCTACTTCAGGGTCTCCTTCTTTAATTGAATGACTTGCTTCATTCATCATAAAGCTGCTTATTGAGCATTATTCCTTGTCTCTCCAGTCTTGATTCTGGTCCATGTTAAACAGACTGTGGTAGAAGTGTAGGATGCATAGTAAAAAATTCCATCTGACAGGACAATTGTGTAAACATTTCTGCTTCTGCTTGGAACTTTGGACAGAACAAATAAGCCTTGAAAGAAACACTGCTTTCAAAAAGCAATGTTTTTGAACACGTACATAGATCAATTCAATGTAAAAGACTTCTCTTGTTTCATGGGCAGGAATCTTTTAAGCTTACAGAAATTGAGAAGCTTAAAGCCAAGAAAGAGATTATATAGACTTTGGCGATATAATGTACATTCATCCCACATAACAATGTGGGCTAACACTCTATGCAGAATCTAGCATTTGAAAAGTTAAGTCAGTAGGTGTGATCTTCAAACATTACACTGACATTTGAAGATGAAAAAAAGTTTCCTAATATTGAAGACAACTATTTTTCAATCTATGGTTTATATAGTCCATGGCTTATTGTATATGTCACTTGCATTTGTAAAAATGTCACATTAAAAACTATTTTGACACACCTGCTCATCAGCAAGAGATTTTTTATTTTTTATTATTTTTATTTTGTATATTTATTTTTTAATTATTAAATTTATTACATTTGCCTCCCATCTTTTTTTCATCAGAGATAAATATTCCTAACATAATAATATGAAAATTATAGTTCCAAGATGGGAAAGGAAGGGGTCAGATGGGGGCAGGATTGGCTCTTAATTAGCAACAGCATTTAGACTTATATACCACTTCACAGTGCTTTACAGCCCTCTCTAAGTGGTTTACAGAGTCAGCACATTACCCCCAATAATCTGGGTCCTCATTTTAGCAATCTCAGAAGGATGGAAGGCTGAGTCAACCTTGAACTGGTGAGAATTGAATTGTTGAACTGCTGGCAGCCAGCAGTCAACAGAATTAGCCTGCAATATGGCATTCTCTAAACCACTGTGCCACCATGGCTCTAATTAATCAACCATCCCCAGTGTGATACTCAGGACCCAAAAGAGAGTTATCTGATATGACCAGATCTGTCAAGCAATGGAGAAATCAGGAGATTCAGGCAGTTCAAATGACTATAACAATTTATTGCAATCTTAAGTTCTCTACAAGAGTCTGACCAAGTAACAGTCAAGGGAAATGAGCTGGAATAAGAAGGTATTCAAGGTTGGCTGGACTTAGATCTCTTGCAGGCATGCAGGGATTCATGACATGATGTGTTTGACCCTTCCCTTGGCCTTAGCATAGTCATCTCTTACAAGGTCATCCTTTGTGTTTCAGAGCAGTATAATTTGGGTACTGCCAATTGGTCACAGAATCTTTCAGAGCTTTGAATACTGTAATGAGAATTCTGACATATTGCTGTTTTTCACATTATCTGAAGAATATTATGATTGAAACAATATATATGGAAGTTGGTTTAATGATCGTATGGAATTGCCATCTTCCATTCCTACTAGTACATCACAGGACATTCATTAACATTCTAGTAACTAAAAGAAGTCTAACATTGCTGTGGGACAAGAAAATAGTCCACCTGACTATTATAATGAGGGGAAAGCCAAGGCCAGAAAGAGATTCAAGAATATAAGGACTCCACTGGTGAGGAACTCTAGGGTACTCTAGGACTGCAAAAAAGGAGGGCCAAGCAAGAGTTCACGATAATGGTTGAGCAATCCAACTAGTTCTTTTTAGCTGATGATATTTAGGCTTCCTCTAAAAGGGGTGAAGAATGTTGGACACAAAGTTATACTGGTATTTTCTTGAAGGACAGGTCTGACCGAGAAAGAAAGAATTTATAATGTATCATATTAACTTTGACATTTAAAAAGTGGTATCTGCTATAAAGCGAGGGCGGAGAGGGGCACAGAGATAAATTCAAAAACATTATTTCTGCTAGTTTTATTTTGCTTAAACTGAACCTTTTTCAGTATACCCATACTGCAGCTGTTGGTAAATATCATGATCAACTTTCAGTGATGTTGACACTTTTATATTCATTTATAAAATATCTATTCAATTTTTTCAAATAATGAGTAAAATTGCTAAATTATAGGCAGCCGTAACCATATCTTCCTTCACTCTTAATTCACACATATATAATCTATTTATTTATTTATTTATTTATTGGATTTATACCCCGCCTCTCTTCACCCAGAGGGGAACTCGAGGCGGCAACAA
>JANHGC010003415.1:65585-80190 GCA_027560395.1 Boaedon fuliginosus
GATTTATACCCCGCCTCTCTTCACCCAACGGGGAACTCGAGGCGGCAAACAATTACAATAAATGCAGTCCTATACAGGCTTGATTACTGTATTTTATAGTAGACAGATTTTGGGCACATCTTTTGTCTCTGATAAAGAAAAATATCTAGATGTACTGAAAATTTCTCTCCTTACATACTCTTGAACATCAGCCTCAGTTTAACAGCTGTGTCTGGCCTGAAGTCTGACAAAATCAGTCACCCTCAGACAAGTTTGCCTTGCAACATTAAGCAGATAAATAGTTGTTTGTTCAAAATGCATACTGAGAGTAAACATTCTCTGAACTATTTCATAAGAAAGTAATTCCCACACTAGAACTTCACTCCTTAACAAATGTGGACAGTGATACAATACAAAAAAACAAAACAAATGAGGCTTCACACGCAATATTTTAGCTCTTATTTTAAAGTGTGATTCTCATTAGAGAGGCGGAATGACTAAAGATGCTTTGGATTCACTGTGGGCACCCTCGTACTTGTTAGCAGCTCCTGTAAGGAATCTTGTCCTTTTCTGGGATTGCAAAGTAGCTACATGGACTCAGGAAAATATATGTTTGAGTTACAGAGGTGTAAAGGAGGTGGCAATATTTGACTGCATTCTATCAACACATTCATACCACGACCTGAACTCAAAATATTTTTCTAAATCTTACAGTGCCAACCCAGGAAAAGGTGTGGTTCCTTTAAGGAATTCTCAACAGGCACAGTCAGGGTGCCCATACCAGATCTGAAACACCTTGCCTGTTTTGGATCTGGCTGCTACACAGCTTTAATTACTTTATCTAGAATCTTAAGGAAACAAATAATATCAAATATTTTAAGTATGCTAAATTGCAGTAGATGAATCGTTAATTTTTCATTACCAATCCTAGATTGCATTGGCAATACAAAACAAAGTATATGACATTTGGTTTTTTCCAAAGAAGTGTCCAAATGATAGCAACCCAAGTTAGCTAAGAATACCTAAAATAAAATACAAATCTGCCAGCACCAAAATATATTGAAAAAAAAATATTGTATCTAATAGGCAGGCAGGAAATACAAAGCACCACAGTCTTGCTAAAGATGCAGTTTCTATGAATTGATTTTTTTAGTAAGAAAAAATAAAAATCATCTCCTTGGTTGATTGGTTAGGTTAAGTGCCAGTCAACGTAAGATATTATCTTATCTACTTTTGTGGCTTTGAAATGAGAGATGAGAGCGCAGGTAGGGCAGAATATTTGAAATGTTTAAACATTTTTGTCCTGTCATTCCAAATTAAACAAATTTGTTATGAGTTTGAAAGAAATCGTATCGTTCTGGAAAAATAAGTAATAATATGTATGGTAATAGCATTTTTTTCTGAACTGCATCTTTGCATGTTTAAAGTACTGATCTAGAAAAACTCTTTGTTTTAAATTTAAATTTGAATTGAATTTAAATTGATGGTATAAATTGTTTTAAACAAATGTAAGGTAATTTATTATATAATTATCGAATTATAAAGGCTTTTGGTGGAAGAACTCTTTAAATAGACATTTATTTAAAGTATGTTATTAAGATATTGATGTACTGCCAAATCCACAAGGGCTCTGTGGATTTACAACATTCCATATAAAACCAAATATAAAAAATAAATCAATTATGAAAACATTTATCAACACTGATATCTGCAATCCAACAATTTTAGACATTAAAATGCTATGGAAAAGTTCCATCTTAAATGCCTCTCTGAAGACAGTCAAGAGTTCATGCCATCTGATTTTCCAGATGGAAGTTATTACACCTGGATGAATCAAAGATGGCACAATACTATTTTCTAGCCATTTCCCTGCAATCCCACATGCTGAGAAAACCTCAATAGCCCAATTAAAGAAGAGTGAACCAGGTAAACCGGTTCTGCCGGAAGAAGGTGGTCCTGAAGGTACCTGGGTGTCAAGCCATTAAAGGATGTGTTTGTGTAGGTTAAAAGCAGCTTTTCAACTTCTGGTGAGAAGCTTACTGAAAACCAAGGCAGCACACAGAACTAAGCATTCCGTGAAAGCAACAGGCAGGCCTTGCATTTTACATCAATGGTACTTACGGTAGCCTTAGTCTGCATACACAGCCCATAGTAAGTGTAAGTAATAAGGGTCAGAGGTACTCCCACCAGGACTCCAGATCCAGGAAGGGCTCACGGAATCTGGGAGAAGAACTTTAGCACTTCTGTTGGTACAATATTGCATACACATCTCTTGGCAGACAATAAGACAATTTCCCTGTACCTTACTCTCAAAAGGAGAGTGGGATTTTCTTAAACAAGACCACTGGAAATCAATCTTCTTATATAATAATGGATTCTAAATCCTCCATTGTCAATAGACAATGATATTCCAAAACTGAGGTCTAAGAACTCAGGTTGGCATACAACAACACAAGATCTCACTTTAGCCCTACAACCCAATTTCATATACAGGCATTCAAAGCCAGTCACCTCTAGAGAAGGGCCTCTGGTCAATATAAGATAAATTGTGGTTCATTGCCTTCTGACGTTTCCTATTTTGGACTGCTTTTGTTTTGGGATAGAAAACCTGAAAGAGCAAATCACTGATAGGCCACATCCATCCAACAGATTTCAGTGATAATACCAGGTGCCATCTATGTTCAAGGCATGAATGCATGCAGTTTAATTGTGAATATAATTATAAGTTGTGCCATTTATCAGGAACAGGCCAGGATTCAGAGTTTCCAGTAATCTGGCCACTCAACCTCAGGACTTAATGGAGTTGAATGGAAGAGGAAATCAACCTCTTTTCTTTTTATTTAGACCAGCCAATCCATTGTTTTCCACCATAACTTCCTTGACATCATAACTTGATTTCACAGACTTTTCAACTCTTCTTCCCCAGCCCTTCTAAATGTCCTTCCCAACATCCATTTTTGGGGAACAGGATCATTGCAAGAGCCTCTTCTCAACCACTCACACTATCTCAATCATTCCACAGACGGGCGGAAAATCAAGCAAAACTACTCCAACTAGCCCGCTAATTCCTATCGATCACTCACCTCAAGTTTATATCCCATGAAACAAATATTTAATTGCATTGCTGAACTTTCCAACAATTCTATGGTGACCCTCTCACACAGGGCTCTGCTATCACTAAAGACCTCAATCTGGGATCAGCTTCTTTGTTCTCTCACTCTAGAAAGAGTTCTCCCAATCATTTCTTGCCTTTTATTCAGGCCAGCAAGTCCTGAAGTAGCCCTATTCAGGCATACTTTCCCCGGGGACCTGATGTTAATTTAAGACATAAGCCCCACCCAACTGTTCAAATTTGAGGTAGGAGCTATCATAGACACTCATCAAATACTGATAGTCCAGACAGTTTGATATTTTCCATCATATGCTATATTTGCTTTTATGCAGCTCTTCAGTGGATAAAGCTTTTCGGCGGGGGGTGGGGTGTCTATGCCCTTTATAGCAACCACTGTCTCATCTCCTAATGGTAAATGAAATCTCATGTCTTTCTCTTTCTCCAGCCTCTTCCTTCTGCCATGATACTTAACCGACCCTTACTCTTCCTTCCTGCACAATTTCTCCACCTGTAATTTGTAACCTATTCTCTCACAACAATCTCCAGGGAGGAAGAGGAAAAAGATCCTTATCTGTTGAACTACACACATGCAGAACATGCACACTGGGGAACCGGTTTCCGGGCTATTCTGGGCTATTTAAGCTGTAATTGATTTTCCTGCCATACAACAGCAATTATTTTTTATTATTGTCTGTGCTGTGCACAGAAATTCTAAGACATGATCTTCTTTTTTTTGGAGTTACTGATATTTTTGCCCTTTATTAACTAGTAGGAATACAATATTTTTATTGAAAGATAGTAAAAAAAGGGGCTTGCCATTTGAATATGTTTGTCTTTAAGAATAAATGCAGGGATATACATGTTTATAGTAGTAAATAAGGTCTTGATTGCTCCAGAAATTAAAATAAAATTAAATTTGTGGGAGGACAGTGCAATAGGTCTGCCTTGAAAAGGAACCTGTTGAGTACTGGATTCCTGCAGTTTGTTAGAAAGAAAAGATCAGGATGAACTTTAAGTAATGTAACGAGTACAGCAATGGTATATAATTTACTATCACTTAACAATTTTTTGCAATCCCAGGGACAACTTTGTCTGTGGTTGTTGAAAATTATAGCAAAATATCCTTCCATTTTGAAATGAGAAAAACTTACAATTGTAACATAAACCCTAAAACAGACTTAAAGTAATTAAAAAAAAAAAGGAAATCCAGGCTTATTCCAAAAACCCAATAAAATTTGATAGACTGCCTCCACCCCATCTGCATTATCAACATAATCACCCCATAAAGATTAAGCACAATCAAAGTATACAGGAAGAGGCTACCTGCCCAATACTTGTTTACAACAGAACCAATCAATAAATATATGTCCTCTGCTGACACCTTTTCCACAGTTCACATGGAAAACTAATATAAAAAGGATATCATGTCCTTAGATAAACATTTTAAATGTAATGTATCTGAATATTGACCATTTTTACAATGACTTCTGATCACTGTGCAACAATTTTTTTCAAAAAATTACTTCCTGAAAAACTTTTTATGATCAAACTGAATTGTTTATAATTTCAGAATTATTATATTATGTAGGAATCTTGAGAAAAACAAAAATAACTTTTAATGATTATAATGTATTTAATTGCATAATGTTTCTAACATGCAGCTCAACAGGGCTAAAAGTGTTTTGCTGCTGATTTTTGTTTGTACTCAGTGTCTGATGCATTTCATTACAAGAGCCTGTCATACAAGAGCCTGTTAACACTGATGGATTCCAGTTTCCATGACACCATTTTCCACTGTGGCAATGTCCTAGTGAAAACTTTCACCATGTTCATCGCTGGCTGCACCTAGATTTTTGGGAAAGGAGGCTAAATCTGAATGCAGAAAATGAATATTCAGTTACATATTGCACTTCATGGTCTTGTGTGCTGAAAGAAGTTTGTCAACCAGCTGAATGCTCTGTAGTTGCCTAGGAAATTCTCATTCTTTAATGTTTTCCAGGCATTTTTTTCTGGCCCCACTGACAAATCTTCCACCTACTTGTCATTGATGATGTATCTGATCTGTGGACCAACAAAAATACCTTCCGTAATAGTGGCATCAATTATTCTTGGAAACGTATGTCTCAAATAACAAGAATCTTCCTTGCTCATCACAAAATTTTTCATCAATCCAAGTTTTATGTGAAGTGAAGGAAAAAATATATTTCTCAACAAGTGTTTCATGTGCCATGTTTTTCTGTACTGGAACCAAATTCTTTTTCATATAATGCAACCCTCTTGCACATCTGTCTCATTCTCATATGAAGCAACAGTGCTTGGTATATCAGAGCTGCATTCCAAGCAGTAGAGCCACTACTTTTAGATTTCCACAGATATTGGAGATCTTGATGTACTGGATGTGCTTCAACAACAGCTCCATGTTTTAATATGTTTGTTTTACATGTACAGCCTATTGCCAAAAGGTACTGAAAGTGTACATTGCCGCTTGTAAAAACAGATTTCTATAAAATGGCATGTGATAGGCTAAATTTAAGTTTATGCCTATGTTTAATAGCCCAAAATTTGTAAGATACCCAAAAGTGTTCAGGAAGCAAAATCTTTGTTGTACATTGCAATAGCTTTGCATAAGACACATACTATTTTCCTTCGGCAGTCAGTGAAACTTTATTAAATAAATCACACCTTGTAACAGAAGCATATCAAATATTTCTGTTGTGGAGATAAACTACAGTATTTCTGTAGATCTTATTTTGCTGAAATTGTTGTCATGGTTTTTTTCAGGGGTAATCTTTTTGTAGCTGATAAACCAAGCAGTTAACTATTCATTTTTCTGAAGTCCACAACTAAAGCTACACTTACCGGCATAATGCACTGGAATTTCTATCTTCGGCCCTATGACGTAATGGCCCTCCTCTAGACTATGAGCTGTAATAGTTGTCCACTGTCGGCATGAATGAATCAATAGGTAATCACTCTCTCGAAGACCTTCTATAGGTTCTCCTACAAAAAGAGATTAAAGTTTAAGTCATGTTCGATTAATGATTAAAGTAAATTCATCTTCAACTATAATTCTTTAGGTTGTATACTGTAGTAACTAAAATTTGAGTACACAGTTTTAATCTAATCTAATCTAATCTAATCTAACCTAATCTAATTACTGCAATATATTTATTACAAGGTCACTTCCTGTCAACTTTGCCCTCCAATCTACAATATTAGGCAAAGCTGAATACTCTTTGAGCTGTCATAAGGCTAAAGATTATGGAATTTACAGGAAATGTTTTATACAAATTCATTGCTATGCATTATTACAATTATGTTGCTACTTTGCAAGTCAGATATTTTTCATCATCATTTCAATTAGGAGATGGGCCGTATTTTTTCATCTGAAGCCTCCTGTTTTGAGGCCAAATGATTAGGGGTGTCACCCAAATGGCTTGGGCAATATTTCGAGAACTGCAAATCCGTTTAGAAATGTTATTTGGAGGGTGGGGGAGTTAAGGACTAAACATGTGGAGATTTAATGCACATAGTGCACTGTTTAAACTACCCAAAAATGTGAAAAATTGTCCAATGTGGATGGGGTCTGGATTTTTAGGAGACATTAGGATGCCATAGTCATTTTGTCTCTTGAAGTTACTTCAAATCTCTGGAATTGTGGCTAAACTGTTGGATTGCGAAGATCTAAATTTCTTCTGAGATCATGGACACGTTGGCCCCGTTGAGACACCCCCTCTCTTTGTCTTTTGTAACTCTTTAGGCTCTCTTCACCTACAGTTGCTGGAAACCAGACACATGCTTTTCTTCCTATTGTGGAAATTGTACAAATGTAGTAGAATCTCTAAACTAGACTTAAAATTTAAAACTTAACCAGACTTAAAAGTAGACTTAAAATAACTTAAGAAACAAAGCAAACCCTCAGATCCTCAACAAATATTGATGGAAAGGAACAATAGCAGGGCCCATGCCTCTCTTCTTTCCCCAAAATATTAAATAATCCCCAGCTCACAAAAAGATGCTATCTGTATATGATTGGATAGATAAATACCTCTCATCTCAATCCAATCATCTCACTAGGTCTTTTGGAAATAAAATTAGGAAAAACCCACACTGAGCTTTCAGGGGAATGATGAGACATTAATTAATGAAGACCTGGCTTTGCCGGCAAGCGTGGCCCTAATTGTTCATGCTCCCTTCCTTCCCTTCCCCTTGGGTGTGACTCTGTGAACGAATGTGTTTATCATTTTATTGTATAGGTTATTGTGGTTTTACTGCTTGTTAGCTGCCTCGAGTTCCCCCGTTGGGGTGAAGAGAGGTGGGGTATAAATTTAATAAATAAAATAATAATAATAATAAAATAAATAATGTCACAACAGCAGTTAGATTAGCATGATTTATATACGTCTTCAGTTTTTACTGAAATCCCTCAAATTTTTCTTCCCACTCTCCACCCTGCCCCTAGCAAAAAAGAGGATGTAAAGCAGGACCAAGGATGCATCGAGCCAAGGTAAATTCTAACAATCCTTCTGTCACTATAGAGTGTATTGTAGTTAAGTAACTATTTTTATTGAAGTGTAAATTGTGACATAACATTTTTTAATAAATGAGGGTCCTTTTTTCCAGAAAAATTCTCTCTATTTCTTTGTGAAAGAATATACTGTGTTTCACCAACTCAGGAAACTATAAGAACCATGCAAGCCTTCTCCTTTAAAGTATGCCATTCAAATAAACCCTTCATTATTACATCATGTTTTTCATATTCATTAAAATTTCATATTTTCATATTCATTAAAATATAAATATTAAAGATAAATTATTATATAATATATAAAAGGGAGATTTAAAATACACTGTGAATCAGCTAGCAGAATCTAGTTTCATTTGGAAAATAGCATTACTTTTTAGCCAATTTGGTCCTGTACAAACCAATTAGTTAATTTAATGTGACCTACCGGTAAATGAGATTTTACTACCTTGGGCTTATGAATAGCAATAGCAATAGCACTTAGACTTATATACTGGTTCATAGTGCTTTACATCCCTCTCTAAGTAGTGTACAGAGTCAGCATATTGCCCCCAACAATTTTGGGTCCCCATTTTACCCACCTCGGAAGGATGGAAGGCTGAGTCAACCCTGAGCCTGGTGGCAGGCAGCCAACAGGTAAGCAGAAGTAGCCTGCAGTACTGCACTCTAACCACTGTGCCACCAAGGCTCATAAAACTCATGAAACTAATAATATGGAGTGATCGCCATATCATCAGAAGCAAAGCTACCTATCCCAGTTCTCAACCTCCTAAACATATTTATCTATTTTAGATAGAATAGGTATATATTAACATTATTCATTTTAATCCATGCAAATTCATCACTATTCTTCTTAAAGATTCTTCAACACTAATATGGTTTCAATCATTTTTACTTAATTTTAGAAAATTATACTTTCCAACTTAAAAATTACCATCACAAATTCCTGTTTTGTGATTCAAACAGATATTTTTGGTTGTGCAACACTAACAACCACTGTGTTACTGCTGTACTCCAATATAATTCAGCTGTTTCCCCATCTGTTTTGTAATCCTTCTTATGTGGAAACCAGGTCACTGAAGACTATGTTCATGGCAAACCTATTTGACTACCTCCTTCCAATTCACTGGTGGCAAAATGGTGTGGTTTCAAGTTGATTACTTACCTACATATAATATTTTTACACCTCCTGGTAAACAGAAGTTTACAAATTAATGTAAGTTTATACTTGATTATACAGTATTTCTATCATTCTCTAACTTTCCTTTTCTGAAGGAAAAATCATATCACTCTGAACCAGAAGATCCAAGCTGATGCTTCATTAAGGAGGTTTGACTTAACTAGAATATGCTCTTATTATCGAGATAAAAGGAATTTTATCCGTTACAGAAAGGGAATCTGAATCCCCCCCCCCCAATAAGGAGCACCAGCATCAAAGGGTAAAACCTAGGCAGTCCACCCCATCTACAAGTCAGAAGGAGAAGTCTTCTTGAAAGAAAAGAGCCAAACCTCTGCTATTGGTTGGGATGCATCCATACACATGAACCTTGCTTAGATTTAAGAGTCCAGGCTATAAAGCCTTTAAGTCAGGCTTGCCTGAAATGAACCCTTCAATCTTTTAATCTCATAACCTTGCTGTTTTGACCATGCTCATATCACAATAAATCTTGATCTTAACTTCCCTAAAGAATTTAAGTCTCTGTTGAAGTGTTTGTTCCAGAGCCCTCCAAACAGAACTGGGTTTGACTGTCAGACAAACAACAGTTTCTATGTTGTGAAGGGAGGGAGTTGTTCATTATGATTCATCCACAAACTGCAAACAAAGTATCCAGTTTAGTGGCTATAGCAAGATTCTGCAGGTTTGCAATTAGGATTCACATGTATAGCTGAGTTTCCTATCAACGGGAGTTTCCCATGTCACCAATTCAACAAACATAATAATTTTTCCAAGTTAGCAAATGAAGGGAGTACTGTGAAGTTTTTTCCCCCCTCAATATTTTATGAGTTATAAGGCAAATCATGACACACAACAGCAGTAAGAAAATATGTTTACAAATATTTGAAATTTGGTGTAGCTACCTTAGATGTGACCAAAACGTAACATTTAAAAATATTCCATTTTCAGGTGATGAGACAAACAGATGAAAGGCATTTTTTATTATTTGTGTAAAAATTCAAAGGTAAGCTCAATTCAACTCTTAAAAATAAAAGTAGAAATATTTTGCAAACCATGAAATTATTATTTGAGGGCCTGTTCAGTATGGCATTCTATATAATTACAGGTTTGGGAAAGATTTGATTTTTCATATACGTTTGACTAAATACACATTCTGCAAGAAGGCTACTACCTTTAAAATATTTTTTTTAAAATGCTGGCAGCTGCCTCTTGTACAGTAACTTTCTCTAGGAAGAAATGGTAACAGATAGTTTATTGTTCCTCATTGATCAAGAAGGCATCTATTGCATCCCACTTCTAAACAAAAAAACTAAGCATGTTTTCTTGGGAGGAATTTGAAAAGGACATGGTGGAAGGAAAAGAACTGACTCAGCTTATAGCATTCACTAATGCCAATTAAATGCAGTCAACCCCTTCCTTCCTTCCTTCCTTCCTTCCTTCCTTCCTTCCTTCCTTCCTTCCTTCCTTCGCCTATCCTAGTGAAACACATAACAAATACTCCTACTTGATTTAGTCATCGTCATAACTTAATTTCTTTTCTGTCAACATTTCTTCAGTTTCTTGTCGCCACATATAGTCCTTTGCCTGATCCTCTGCTTGTGGTTCCACAGCCACCATCAACTTTTAGAGCATTTCTTTTCTGACAGAAATCATGGAGTTAACTTTTAAACAAGTCATTAAATCTCAATCACACAAAATAACTGTGCCTCCATTATATCAATGAGCAACCAGCTCATAAACAGAAAGTGAATATAAGTCTTTCACCAAGCACTGTAGATTTGGGATAACTATCATCCTATCTTTTTGCTACTACCTAAGGGTGATAAATCCATACTTCTGTAGTGATAAATTTCACATTTTTGGTGTGTACATTTAATGACCATTCATTCATTTAGCAAACATTCAAAGTTACAATGGTGTTGAAGTAAGTGATACTTAAAACTGGTCCTTGACGTTCCAGCTGTGTCACCACCCTCATAGACATTTGATTGTGATCTGAGTCCTTGGCAACCAGCTCACATTTATGATGGTTGATGCATCCTGGGGTCACATGATTTCCTCTTGAAACTTTCCCTGACAGCTTCTCACAAGCAAAGTCAATGGGGAGCCAGCAGCAAAGGTTGTGATTTGCTTTGGTAAGTCACTTACCCCCTCCCACCCCACTTATCAACAGCTACTCCTGACCATGCTGCACTCCTGCTGTGCCTTTCAGGCCATCTTTGTTTGTGCCTTACCTGCCAGCTTGCGAGACACCTGGGAGTAATATAATGGCTTGCAATCCTTGCTTAAGAACATCAATAAGGAGCACTTGCCCCTAAGAATTGCGGTCACATGAGGTTGCACTGTATGACCACATTGCTTATCATCAGAAATTCCAGTCTCAATTACCATAGTTAAATGAAGACTACTATAATAGTACCTTTTACTATGTAAATAATACTACGGTGTAAATATTTACTATGTAAATAGTACCTTTTATTCTTAAACTGTAATAATCTTGTAATACCTTTTAATAGTTTTATCAACAGATAATATTTTAGCATGTTGTGCAATTACAATGGAGAAAAAAGACAGAAAGACTATGGGAACATTAGTTTCTAATGCAAGTTAGTCTGATCCCAGATGCTGTTACCTACTTATAAGCTGTTTTAAATGCACCCACTTAGCCAAGGGTATCTTTGCTAAGTGGGTGTATTTAAAAATCTACCTACTACTCATCAATACTATAGGATTACAATTGCCATGATTACAGCCAGCAGGATATTTGGAAGAGGATGATAAGCCTTCTCTTACCATAATACTCCAAACTAGCCACGCTCCAGACATGCTGGATTACAAATCACCTTCCCTTCCAAATTGCTTTAAGGCATGATAGGAAAATTGATGGGATTCCTAAATATGCAGAAGTCTCTTCTTTTGGACACAGCAGATTAGGAACAATATCACTTGAATTCCTACATATCTAAAATGCTAGGTTAAAGACTTATTGGTTGTCAGAATCATAGGAGCAGCATAAACCTGCACGCTTTGTCGCATTTTATTTGGCAGTACTTCATCATGTTTTAGGGGACTATAGAGCAGACAAGCAAAAGTGTAACAAAATCTCTGATTTGCACAATAACCTTCAGTTTAAGTTGAGAGAATCAGTTATTTCCAATTTCATTTGATCAATTAGACTAGTTGTATCCCCGAATTTCTGGCTGAGATACCCTTTCTCAGGCAAAGGTTCAGCTGAAAGACAAATACATTCTGTTTGCAAAGCATTATTGAATTTACATAATTTCAATAAATATTTTCTATTTTTAAGGGCAATTTGTCATTTAGGTAAAATGTCTAATCAACTGCAAATTTCAAAAGCATATAGAATTAAATCACTATAGTTAGAATAATTTAAACTGACAAAGATGCCACTTAATTTGTCAATTCTGCAAATTGTCAATCATGTTTTTAACACAGGTGTTGCTATCACTGTACAGAAAGGTAAAGATATCTCTGAGTCCTGGTAACTAGATGAATATAATATTGGCCACAGTATGGAAGCCGTTTCTTACAGCCGTTTCCTTTTCCAATATGTTTTTCAACTTTCCAGTCTAGCCCAACTCCCTTTATTCCCTGGTGGTCTCCCCAGAAAGCAATAATTATGACCAACCCTAATTAGTTTTTAAATTTAGGCAAAGTTGGGCAGGTTCTGTTACCTGCTTATAAGCTTAAACTTACAAATAAGTTAGACTGAAACAAACCAACTGTTATACTCTTTGTCCTCAGAAGATTATTGTTCTTAGTGTTTGAGTATGGAGGGTGTGTGTGTGTGTGTGTGGGTGGGTGTGGGTGTGTAAATAATGTTATCATTTCTGTTTTAACCAGTAACATAATGAATGTGGCCCTTTAATAAACTTTAATTTTAATTAAATTAAACTATTTGAATTTTAGTATATTTAGCATATTAATCAAAATGCATATAACTTGTCTGATGAGTAGCTAGTTAAAGAAACTATATTTTTTCAACAGGGCAATTTCAGTTTGTAACTTGAGCCATTTCTATTCATAGATCAGATATCTTTTGTATTTTATACAAAATAGGAATATTTAATTACATTTTTTCCCTCAAACATGTGGCTCAGGTATGAACAACCATTTTATATTCAGTAAGAAGTAGCTTCTAATTATACCTTAGCTTGAGTTTCAAATAGTGTTTCTCTATCACTGAACTTTAAGGATTAAAAAAGTTGGTATTTGCTTGTGGCTACAAGTTCACTACTTGTACAGTGCATGTACTTGTACAGTATTCACAGCGCATCACTTTTTCCACATTTTGTTACATTCATTACATTCATTTTGTTCCCCAGAATTCTACACACAATGCCCCCTACTGACAACGTGAGAAACTTGTACTTGAGATTGTGGCAAATTTATTACAAATAAAAAAACTGAGACATCACATGTACATAAATATTCACAGCCTTCGCTCAATACTTTGCCGATGCACCTTTGGCAGCAATTACAGCCTCATGTCGTTTTGAATATGATGCCACAAGCTTGGCACACCTATCCTTGGGCAGTTTTGCCCATTCCTCTTTGCAGCACCTCTCAAGCTCCATCAGGTTGGATGGGAGGCATCGGTGCATAGCCATTTTAAGATCTCTCCAGAGGAACTTCCGGGTTGATGACGCCGACACAGGGTGGAAATCTGTGAGCTCTGCGGTTTTCCCCTTGGCCCCCCGATCTAAGGGCCCGTATAGAGCCCGAGGTTCCCTTGTAGGGGGGGGGCGAGGCATAGGAGCGTGATGGGAAGGGTCGAGGGGACACACCAATCCCCTCCCCACCTGTCTTTGACTTCAGCTAGGATCATCCGGGTAGCACCTAAAATGGCGACCATCAAGTCGAACTCTCCCTGGGCAAGCAAGCACAGATGGAGCAAGTAAAAAATTCTATTATGGAGGCTTGGTGGATTCAAAGGGAGCTTGGAAATTTGGCAATAGACTCCCAGAGGCCCAGCTGGATAGAGAAGAGGAAGCGGAATGGAGAAAAAAGGTGACAAAAAGAAAAAAAAGGTGTTTTAAATGTGAGATGGTGCTTCCCCTGAAAACCCCATAGACCCGGAAAGAAGCTTAAAGTACAGACAACATCCAGGCGAAATAAAGGGTGAGAAACAATTGACTTTTTTTTTCTTTCTTTCTGCAATCCAGAATAAATTGACTGTTGAGATGGCGGGGGGGGGGGAATTTGTATGGAAATACGAGAGACATTGGATTCGATGAATAACAATCTTGATAAAATAGAGGATATCAGGGCTACAATGACTGAAATACTAAATAACATGAAGAGAATTACCGAGAAAATGGAGAGGGACTGGGAATCCGTAGGAGAAGGAGGGACGACAACATGTGAGGCTGGAGAGATGGAGGAAGGAGAGCCAAAGACTGATGAGGCAACCGGTGGAGCTAAGATGGCAATAAAACGAAGAGGAAGACAAACGATATTTGCGGATAGTTGCTGAGAGGGAGAAAATTACCTGAGAGCCCAGAGATATCCACTCAATCAAGGGGCAAAACTACTTCAAAGGGACAACGAGGAATGGAAATTAGTAGAAGAGCAGGAGCAAAAATTGCAACAAAGATGGAGAAAAAGAATACAGAAAAGGACTGGGGAGGGAAAGACACTGAAAGATGGGGAGTGGGAGAAGTGACCATCAGAAACTAAGAAGGAGGGACAAAGGCTGAGGGAAATGAATATTAATCATGATAGATTTTTATTGTACTAGAGAAAACTTTTCCATTGAAACTTTTTAAGTAATATGAAATTTTTTAATCTT
>JANHGC010003416.1:0-13831 GCA_027560395.1 Boaedon fuliginosus
GGAAAGAGTAGTCATATATCATATACCACTATGGATATACGAACAAATATACAGAATGCCTTAGAGAGAGATGAATGCTGGATAAAGAACCAGCAGACAATGGAGTTGAGGGATGGCTTGGCTTGGTTTGGGAACAGAGTATATGTACCTCAGGCGTGTAGGGAAGGTGTTCTACTTTTGTGTCATGATGCCAAGACTGCTGGACACTTTGGGTTTTTAAAAACCCTACACGGAGTATGGAAACACTTTTGGTGGCCAACTATGCGAAAAGGCATAGAAAAATATTGCAAATCATGTCATGTGTGTATGACAACCAAGCACAAAAGTGGACGGCCTTATGGTCTATTACAAAAAGTAGCTGAACCTCAAACCCCATGGGATGAAATAGGTATTGATTTCATAGTTGAGTTACCATCAAGTCAAGGATGTACTGTTATCCTAACAGTGATTGATTTATTTTATAAGCAGGCGCATTTTATTCCCTGCCGTAAACTATTGTCAGCACAACGGTTAGCCCATATATTTTTTACATAATATTTATCGACTCCATGGGGTCCCGTCTAGAATAATTTCTGACCGTGGGGTGCAATTCACCTCACAATTTTGGAGGGATTTTATTCATCTCATTGGCTCTTCACAGGGTCTCAGTTGCGGATATCATCCCTGTACTAATGGGGCGGCAGAGGGGGCAAACACAATGATAAAACGGTACCTGAGAAGCTACGTAAACCAACAGGGCACTAATTGGGTGGAACTATTACCTTTTGCAGAAGTGGCCTATTGTCAATAGCAGATGCATTGATAACACTGTCCCCAATATACATTTGAGCAACAGCATGTGTATTGAAGCAGTACTTATGTGTATTAGCCTGAAGGGGGAGATGTGGGCTCGCCCCTATAAAAGGATCCTGTGTGTTCCTTCTTGCTCTCTCTTTGTCAGTACAGCTCTCAGAGTAAACTGCTTCCTTGCTGTTCTGTGCTTACTACTGCTGACATGTATTCTCTGAGGAGATTCCTTCTTTACTTTTACCTTCTCCAATAAAACCTTCTTCCTGAATACGCTTGGTGTTGTGTGGCTGGCCTGAAGATCCAAGACCTTGGACAAGTGATTAGAGACCCCCCCATCTCTTAATTATCCACAATATCAAAGATATCAGTTTGGTCATGTCAGTAAGTTCTATTATTTTCATTGTCCATTCCTCCATAATGAGTAACATCAAAGTTTTCCACTTGTTCATAATTTTACTATATTTACCATGTATCCATGACATTTTTTCAACTGTTGATCAATCAGTCCCCAAAGAAAAGCCTCTGGCTTCAATTACATATTAATATTTAAAATCTTCTTAATTAGTATATACATTTGGATCTAAAATTTTCTGGCCTTTTTGCAGACCCTACCAAGCATGATAAAGTCCCCTCTTGTTGTACACCATAAACTTGAAATAGCTATATTCATTCTAGACAGTTTTTCTGGAAACATGTACCAATAATATATCATACAATATAATACAGATTGTAACTTAATGTAAATTCCAGTCCTTTCAAGCACATCTGTTCCCACTATTCCATTTGTATATTGTAACCAAAATTCTTAGCCCACTTTTTATACATTCTTTCACTTGTCCTTTTGTTTCAAATTTCAGTAGTTTATACATTTTAGCAATAATATATTCATCATGTATATTTAGTTCTATTTCAGCAGTCCCACAGTGTTCAGAACCAAAATGTATTTTGTCTACTTTACATATTTCTAATAATTCTAGATAAAAGAGCCTTTGACAAATATATCCTTCTGCCACTAAATTGCCTCATGATTTTATTTTAGATTCTCCTTGACAAAATTCTAATATCTCACAATAAGCTAGCCATTTATGTTTACTTAGCATTTCTCCTCTATAGTATGCTACTTGTGCTGAGAGCCATAAAGGCACAATCTGGCTTTGAATCTATTCTATATTCGCAGTATGGCATGTCTAACAAAATATTTTTAAAATCTGCATTAACCTTCTCTTTGTCATACCATCAATATCCATGCCTCTCAAATCAAAAGTCATGTCCTTCTTGATTTCCCAAAGCCTCCCAAAGCCTTCTATTTCTCAGCAACCTCCACTCTTTCATGCAAATTAAATAAGTTGCAAAGTATAATTTCAAATCAGATAAACCCAATCCTCCCCTTTTTTTACATCTGGTAATACCTCATATTTAACTTGTGTTTTTCCCCCCTGTCACACAAATTTAGATGTATCTTTCTCCTATTCTTTAATTGGTATATTAGTTGTCAAAACAGGTATTGTCTGAAACAAAAATTACATTCTAGGCAAAACATTTCTCTTAATCACAGAAATTCTCCCCTACAATGACAGTTGTATTTTATCCTATTTTAATACCTGTATATACACGAGTATAAGCACACCAGAAAATTAGGTACCTAATTATACCTACAAAATTGGAAAAACCTATTGACTCGAGTATAAGCCAACCCGAATATAAGCCTTTGCTTCTCTTTTCCAAATTGAAGTTCTTGCGCCAACTCTCTCTCCTCCCCTTCCCGACTCCAGCTCCAACCCTGTGTTCAGCATCTGCTCTGAGGATGTACTGTAGTAGCCGGCTTGCTTGAGAGGAACTTTACTTGACTTTACTTCAGGGAGGACTTGCTCGCAAAACCCAGAAAAAAGCTGCTCAGGTGGCAAGCATGCACATGGGGGAGGGTTGTTAACAGAGACTGCCAATTTGCTGAACTGCCCGAACACGCTTTCTGACCTGCTGACATCACACGGGCTCATTAGCATGCAGGTGGGGAGAGCTCTGCCTCAGTGAGGGTTTTGAGCCTCTGGAAATTGTATTGACTCAAGTGTAAGCCTAGGATGACTTTTTCAGCACATTTTGGGTGCTGAAAAATGCAGCTTATACTCAAGTATATATGGTATATCTTTTAAAACTTTTTTCCATGAAATAAATTGTTTTGAAATGACATATAATTTTTGTTTGTCATAATAGTACCCAAATATTTTCAATCTTAAAACCCATTTTGGTACTTTTAAGCTGTTCCCAACAATTCTAGATTATAGGTTGAAAATAATATCTAGAATATTTAGAACAATATATAGATACAGTAGTCCAGAACTCACAACCATTTATTCATCAACTATTTGAAGATATGGCAGTGAAAAAAGTGACCTGTAACTGCTCTACACATTTATGATTGTTGTAGCATACCTGCAATAATGTGATCAAAATTTGGACACTTCACAACCAAAATTTATTTATGATGGTTGCAGTGCCTCAAGGTCATGTGGTCACAATTTGAAACCTTCCCAGCCATCACTTGACTACTTGACCTGTAACTTCACTACTTTTTATTGGTTTTGGACTTTCAATGAATAAGTGTTAGGCAGACCTAGTTTAGGAGAAGGAGTAGGAGAATCTGGGGGTGGTTAACAGAGTGATCAGCCTAGAATCCTTACATAACTATAAGCACGGGTGGGCTCCAAGATTTTCAGCAACCGGTTCTCTGCCTGGTTGCTGGGTGGGCGTGGCCATTGTGGCCGTGGCTTAGTTGGCCTCCTGTATCACATCAGGGGGCATTTTGCCCTCCCCAGGCTCTGGAGGCTTTCTTTGAGTCTCCAGGAGGACGAAAATAGCCTCCCCCGGGCTCTGCAGACCTCCCGGAGACTAGAAACAGGCCCATTTTGTTACTTCTGGTACTTCCAAGAGGCCCATTTGTTGCCTTCCTCAGGCTCCGGAGATTTTCCTTGAGCCTCTGAGAGGGAAAAATGGCCTCCCGCAGGCATCAGAGGCCCTCTGGAAGCTGGAAACAGGCCCTTTTCTGGCCTTCTGGAACTTCGGGGAGGCCTGTTTTTTGCCCTCCCCGAACCTCCTCACAGGACCTGACCTTACCTGGATCCAAAATGGGCTGTGGGGGTTGGAGGGGCAGGTGGGTGAGGCTAGCCAGGGGCAGGATTTGGGGGTTCTCCGAACTGGGCAGACACTTAGCAAGAGGATTGCCCGAACCTATGTGAACCCTCAGCAGCCCACCCCTGGCTCTAAGCAAACTAAGTCTAACTTCCCTTGAATTCTGTTAAGCCTTATCTAATTCCTACCAGATGCTAGTTAGTTGAAAATATTCCTGTACATAGGTATGATTGGCAATAAATCAGTTTTATTGGACCATCATGTGTGAACCTCATCTTTCATACTTAATACCTACTGTAGACTGATATTGAAGAACAATCTAGAGAGAACTAGTTAATGCTTGAATGGCCTTTTTGGCTAACATGGGAAGTAACAACAAACTTCTTAGAGAAACAAGAATGCAGTCAATGACAGATCCAGCAAGGATTACAAATGGGTAACTCAATGTCACACATTTCCAACCAAGGGAAATTAATAATTGGACGTAGCTTATGGGTGAGTTGAAATGATTTAAACAAAATGAATTTCTACTAGATTAAATAGAAGACTTGGCAACTTTAAGACTTGCAGACTTGATTTCAACTTCAGCATCTCTGACTGAGGAATTGTGAGAGTTGAAGCCCACAGAACTTAAAATTGCCAAGGTTGAACAACCCTGATTTAGATGCTCAAACAATTTTTCTAGAAAATAAACAATAAAAGTGATTGAAATTGACTTTAAAGCATAACTTATTTATGTTTCTTCAGTAGCATTGTGATTATTAACATAAGCAAACTATGTTTAAATCTTTATGCCATTTTCGGCTGGAAGTGGATTCTGTTCAAAGGCAATACCTGCCTGAATGAATATTGTATTATATTGTGGTGTACTTCATTAAAATAAGTTAGGGTCCCTGTTAATTTACTGAAGAGATTGAATTTGGATTGAGATGTGGAGATTGCTCTAATCTGCTTCAAGGGAAAAAAAGTTAGTCTCTTTGGTATAAAAATAGACCTTAAAGCATGCAATCCAAAATGATACTCATACCAATATTTCCTCTTTGCTACTGGGAAAAAGAAGAAAAGCGAAGATGTTTAGTAGTAGCTGGGTGGTGATGGTACAGTATTGGAAAAGCTGAAGAGTCAGATTAGGGACAGATTGTCATGGAGAAAGTCTATTTATGTGGCTGCTAAGAGTTCGCACTGACTTCATAGTCCAAAATCAGCCAATCAATGTTGATTTAATCAAGTCTCATAAAAGTGATTTTGGATGTATTCAAGTACTCCTTTTTTCCCTACCTCATTACACATAGATGAAAACTACCCTGACAATGCTTCAGAACAAGTTTAGTGACATCTCCCCATAAATATAAAGTCTACATATAATATTAGATAAATAAACCAGACTAATTTCAAAAGTAAAACTTTAATATAGGTATATGCACTATATGTCCATATCAGTGGTGGTATTCAAATTTTTTTACTACCGGTTCTGTGGGCGTGGCTTGGTGGGCATGGCTATGCTGTTGGCCAATCAGAGGTGGTATTTAACAGTTCTCTAAATCAAAATTATTGCTATTGGTTCTCCAGAACCTGTCGTGACTGGTGGAATACCACCTCTGGTCCATATGTATATGAATACATTGCATTAAAAGAGCCGTGGTGGCACAGTGGTTGCAGTGCTGCAGGCTAACTCTCTGCTCACTCCAGGAATTTGATTCTGAGTGGCTCAAGGTTGACTCAGACTTCCATCCTTCCGAGGTTGATAAAATGACGACCCAGATTGTTGGGAGCAATATGCTGACTCTGTAGACAGCTTAGAGAGGGTTGTAAAGCACTATGAAGCACTATAAGTCTAAGTGCTATTGCTATTACAAAGATAACCATCTAAGGAAATCATCCTTTCATAGAATCATCAATAATTTCCTACTTTTCTTGGGACTTCCGGTTTGGATGCCATCGCTACTAGATGGAAGACCCAACGCTCTGTGAGTTTTCCCCTAGAACTACCAGACCGAGGGTTCCTCTAGGAACCAAAACCCCCTCAGAGGGGGGGATTTGCGAAGAGGACCTCTCTAGTGGGTAGAGGGAGTTAAAATTCCCTCCCCACGAAGGTTTATTTCTCGTAGCAATAAACCTTCTCGATGGAACAAGCTGGGAAAGACGAGTGCAGGAGTAAACAGAGACACTGATTGGATAATCTTTCAGAGATAGGATAGAAGAGATAAGACGGAAGTGTACTTATACTGGAATAGGTGTCTAGCCCTGTTTGAAGGATTGTTGGACTGTTTGATATTCAAGGGGACTTCTTGTGAGTTTTTACTGATCTCTTGGCTTTATTAGATTTGGGAGAGATAAGAATTTTAATTGATTTGAATTTTTTTTTAATTTGATTTGGACTGTGAGCTTTGAAATGGCGACGGAGAAACAGAAAGGGGCGGAGACAGAGAAAGTGGAGGGTGTTGCTGCAGCCTTGGAGTGTTCCCAGATAATGGAAGGGCTAATGCAGGAACTTAGTGACCTGACAGCAAATTTTATAACTATTTGTGATAAAAGAATTGAAAGAGCTGAGCGAGAGGAAGCCGAAGGGGAATTATTAATGGTGGAAGAGGAGGCTGAGAGTGTGGAAGGCAGTGAGAAATCGGTTGCAGCATACCTACCAGAAAAGAGATCAGAAAATGGCATCATCTATCTGAGAGGGACGAACCAGCGGGAAAATATTGCAGCAAAAAAAACTTGGAAACGATGGAGGAGAATTGAAGCTGTTGAAATCACCAAGGGAATACAAAAAGCAGGAAATGTCTCCGGAAAAAGGGCAAAAAATGAATCGAAAAAGAACATCGGACGAGAACGTTGGAATAAATTTTGGGACTGTATTGAAACAACTTGGGATGAAGAAGGAAATGCCGAGAGACATAAATGTTAAAAAAAAACACGTCATGACAAGGGCTAGAGTTTTGGAAGAAAAATTTGAGAATTTAAAATGATAATGATAGTTGATTTTGAAATATATTTAGATTGAAGAAGATTTTTTATTTCCTATTTTCCGTTTTGTATTATTGAAGTTTAAACTATATGATTCAAATGACAATGTATAAAAATTCATATTTTTAGAGGATAATAATAATTTTTTGGGGGGAATTTAATAATTAAAGATATGCATAAGCTGTTTAAATATTGATAAATAAGATATTGATGTATTAGTTATGGATTTTATGGAAACATGTAAACAAGGGTGACTCCAAACCATGCTGTGTGGAAAAACAAGCATTTTAAATATTGTTTTTTTGGGGGGAAACTAATAAAAAACTTTTTACAAACAATAATTTCCTACTTTTTTGTGTAAATGGGGAAAAATTATTTCTATCAAAACTGGAAATCCAAAATAATTCTACTGATGCTATGGATAATGTCTTTTGGGTTTTGCATTAAATATCTCTGATTGTTTTTCTCAGCAACTGAAAAACAGGTGTGCAGTTTTGAATTCTAATATTGCATATTGTTTTTAGCATATTTTTCAGCAATATAATGTCTTTGTACCATTAAACAGCACCTACTTGCAAGTGAAAGGGGAACAAAAACTCATAAAACTTCAATAAAATATTTATTTCTCTTCAACAATAGGATTAATTTTATCACTATAGATTTATGACTCTGGACATTTTTTTGCTGAATATTTCATATATCAAAAAAAGAAGAACAAGGAGACCATGTTAGAAAATAGTTTGGGGAAAGCAATTATGATTTATTTGAAGGAATGGATTTACTTTTAGGTGAAGGACTTTTTTTTCCTAGAGGACTTAATAATATAGCAACAAAATTGAATTAGCTTGGCATAAAGTTTAATTGCCTGAAAAAAAATTGATACTTCTATTGTGTTACTTTTTGTGTTTGGTGTATATCAGAATGAACTTTCTGGTATGATTTAGAATAAAGTAGAAGAGACTCCAAGTTTATCAGCTGAAGAAACTTTACTTGCTCAATTTCTGAGATGGGAGATAACTATTCATCCCTGTCAATTTTACCCACTTTGAAATTTGATCAAGCTATCTTCAGAAAATTACAAGTTTTGCAGAGAACGGTGGTTTGTATGGGGCAACACTTGTGATGGCTCACAATTGCTTTTATGATGGATCACTTTTAAAATGGTCTGAGAGTTCAATATCGGAAAGTCATGAAAAGAAACAAATGCAACAATAGTCACCAGCCTTTATGGAACTGGGACGTGCTCAACAAATATTTATTTACTGTGAAAGCATTTATATTTGGAAAGATAGTGCAGCAAGTCAAAGCCAATGATGCAAATATTTAATTAATGAGGTTAATCTGCAATAAGATCATCCTTATAATGATTTATCCTGAAGAAAGAGAAAAGAAGAAGAAGAAGAAGAAGAAGAAGAAAGAAAATGCATACATAGGACCAGTCCTTCATAAGGTCATCTGGATGTCCCGGGAAAGTTATTCGTAGATATACTGTGATAGAGAAGTATGCTTCTGGATTACTGACAAGTGACATTGCTTATTCTAAAGAAACCAGTGAGTGCCAAATCTGTCCCATCAAATCAGCAGGGAAGATAATATGGAGAGATATACTGTATGGTCCCTCAAGAAAGCAGGCCTTATGCCATTTTAACGACAGGAAGAGCAGTGGAAAAGAAGAAATGGAGCATGGTGAGAGCACTATATCTAAGGCAATAAAGACTTTAAAGTTACAACATAAGCTGTTAAGTACACTCTAAGATTACCACAATGCACTCTATCTGGTGCTATTTTTTAAAAGGCCTTAGAAGACTTATTTACTCCAAAATGTACTAACCCAGGTACAATCAAGTCCTTAGCAATGAGTTTGTTACACCCATGTTAAAGGCCCTGCACTGATTTCCTATAGACATCCCAGTGCAATTTCAAGTGCTGGTTTTAACCTATAAAGACCTTCATCATATGGTACCAGGTTATCTTCAGGACGCTGAAATAGCTAGTTCATTTAATCTTTCTGGGAAAAGTTGCTGGTGGTCCCCTGAAAGTATTGAGGTCAAAGGAATGAATTTCAGAGGAACATCAGTTGTCTGAAATGATCACCCACTGGAGCAGGGGTGTCCAACTTTGGCAATTTTAAGACCTGTAGACTTCAAGTCTCAGAATTCCCCAGCTAGGTGGGGAATTCTGGGAGTTGAAATCCACAAATATTGCATTTGCCAAGGTTGGATATCCCTGCACTCCAGCTCACTGGTAGGTTAGTTCTGGCTCTAAATCCTCTGTGAAGCAGCTAAAATGGAGTTTGTTCAGTGGATTTGAAGACTTGACATCTGGCCTTTTTAAAATAAAAAACAATCAGGACTTTTAATATTGACTGTAGATGCTTTAAGGTTGCATGTTCTGAGGAAAGGCATTATTGGAATATTTGAGGACTGCATAATGCAACACTCTTGTAGGTCAAGATTCTTCAGCAAAGACTTTCATATGACATATTTATTTGTCTAAATCTTATAATCACCACATTACACTGAAGAAATTAGGAACACACAACAAGAGGGGGTTGGATTAGGATAATATGAAAAGGTTTTTGCTTCGTCAAATCTAGACTGAAGAAAGACATGCCTAATCAGCATAAAGTACATTAATCATTAATGAAAGAAGGCTGAAGGCAACAGATGAACCTTTGTTCACTTAAAATTAACTTTTTAATTTTAAAGCACCATTTGCTTCACAGAATACAGTTGGTTGGAAATGGAAATCTTTTCATATACTGTAATTGCACTGTTACAGGCAAAGAAAATCTTTCACTGGCTGGGGCAATTTTTAATTGGTGGGGGACATATAAAAACAATGAGCAGAGCTGTGTTTTAGGTAACACAAACCGAGCCAAGATTTCCTTGTTTATCTATTAGTTTATTCATTTGTAAAACAGTGTTATATGTTTTACATTGCCGTTTCATGCATATTTTATCTGGGAGAGCAGACTCAGAGCAGAAGAACAGGAGGAAGAAAAGAATGTATAAACATATGACTTAGCTTGTTAGACATTTTGTAGAGCAACATTACAAAAAGGAAACAAATCACTTTTAAGTAGTTGCTTTATTGCCTAATTCCACATCTCATACCTCAATTCAAAAGGGTTAAGAGCTCATTATGTTCTTTTCTTAGTTTATGAGACTCTTTGCCAAACTCCTCTTCAGTGTTTGGAAGAAAATGTCTTCAAGGTTAGCCACAAAGAATTATTGTATTTCTCAAACATCCTCGACTGGTATATTGAAACCTAAGGCTGTGGATGAAAAGCAGGCTTGTTTAAACCTATCAGACTTAAAATGTTTCACATCATGTGGAACATCTCAGCAATACATTAGATAGAAGTGTTACAATGGTGGACTTCTTTATCTCATTGTTTTCCTTAGGTAGCTATTATAGCCAATTAAAAATCTATGATCTAAGGAAAGAAGGAAGATTTAAAATTCAAGGACAGAGAGAAGGGTGCAGACGGTGTTTTCTTTCTTTTTCCTTTCTACCAAAAGAAACTACCTCAGACAAAGGTTTATGTAGTGCTGCACTCTGCAACTGACAGTGCTACATGTTGTTGTCTATTCCAACACTGATAATTATGTGGACAATGTTTCTGAAGGTAAGATACTATTATTAAGAAAAATAATGAAGACTATAGATAAAGAATAGAAAAGATATCGTTTTAGAATGCTCTTGTCACATAAAACTATTTAAGGAAAATATATTGTATCTAATAAAAAAGAGAACTGGGACCACTGGAATCCTGCAAAACAACATCATGTAGATCAGAACAAATTTGAAGGGAATTAGCTGAGCCATGCTTACAATTTTTTAAAATAACTTGGCCTCTAAGGGCCATTGGACAAATAGCAATGAAGTAATGATATCAACAGAGAAAGTAATCATAAAATATCTGGCCCTGCTTTGATGGTGTTCAGTAATCTGGGAGTTCCCATGTGCATTAAATCTAACACAGGTTCCCTCACCGATTTATATTCATTCCCCACAATGTCAAAAGCCAAAATGAGTGCTCCATAAAATTGGTCTCCTGCTGCTAAATTTTGACAGCTTGAGAATTTTGAGGGACATTGAGGGTCACCCAATAGAGATGATATAATGTTCAGATTTAGGGCCATCTTCTAGGATATGGTTGCATGTAACAGCAATTTATAGTAGTACCCAAATTTCTGCCCCAACCAGCTAACTGTTAAGAGTATCTAAACCACATCTAGACGAACAATCAAAGTTGTGCTTTCTTCATCATTTTTCTCTTCAGTCTTATTAAAGCAACTACCATACAAATCTAGACCTGAAGCAGAGCAGATTACAGATAGGCAGATATCTATCTACCTGGACTTTAACTTCTAATATCATAAGCCAGTATAGTCAGAAAACCGTGGGCAGAAAACTTGGAGAGCATCAAGTTGACTTCTCTGATTTAGAAATATTACACTGTTCATTTGCCACCTCTTCAAGCAACTTGCCAGGACAGGCATAACAATAACTGGATTATTTAATTTCAAATGGGCTTTCTTAGAAGCAGTCTCAAGATCATCTACTTCGCTTTAGCCAGGAACATGCCAACATTTAATAAATTACACTTCGGATTCAGTTGAGCATTCCTTTCCTTTCCAGCTATTATTATACATATATCCTAATTTTGGACTCAGTGGCTTTCCAAACACATTCACACACTGAGACACACACACACACACTTCTCACACAGATACACACAGAATACATTTCTAAATTGTACATCCTTAGCAGTGTAAGAACCAAGCCCTTTAAAAGATGGGATGCTTATATGAACTAATGTCTATCTGTGATACGTATCTTGGGGTTATGATTTAGGGACAGTGGTGCTCTACTTTATACCTTTTCTGTTCCTCCTTACCTCATTCACTTTGTTCTCCTTTTTATAACTTCTAGCTAATGACCCAGAGTTGCCCAGGTAATTTTTTATGGGAGTGCCATCTTCCTTCCTTCCTTCCTTCCTTCCTTCCTTCCTTCCTTCCTTCCTTCCTTCTCTTTCCCTCTGTCTCCCTTCCTCCCTTCCTCCCTCCCTCCCTGCCTGCTGCACACTACAATTCCCAGTGTTCTTTCCCCGATTTGCATGCCTTGCCTCTATTGGCTGGAGACCTGGAGGCCTCAGCATTCTTTGCCCGATTTGCATGCCTTGCCTCTATTGGCTGGAGAGCTTCCATTGCCTCAGTAGAGCTTGGCAGTGAATTATAAATCGGGGGGAGGTCACGCTTAACGCGAGCCAAAAATTCAGCAAATGCGGGGCTATCACAGGCCCAGTTGAGGTTCACGCGTGCACGGTGGCAGTCGAGGTTTTAGATGCTGCTACCCTTCATGTGAAATGCAAAATGAAGACTGAGAAAAGGAAAGGGTGTTCAAGGAGAGCTCAGAAACGAAGCGAGGGATACCTTATGCACTTCGGAAAGCGTGCGGAAAAGAGATACAAAGAGGATTAGGGGGCTAACACATAGGAAGAATGATCGCAGGAATTGGGTTTGCCTACTCTAGAGGGATGCGGTGGCTCAGCGGAAAAGATGCTGAGCTTGTCAATCGGGGAGTTAGGCAGTTCGGCGGTTCGAATCCCTAGCGCCCCGTCATGGAGTGAGCTCCCGTGACTTGTCCCAGCTTCTGCCAACCTAGCAGTTCCAAAGCATGTAAAAGTGCAAGTAGAAAAATAGGGGGCCACCTTTGTTGGGAAGGTAAGAATGCTCCGTGCGCCTTCGGCGTATAGCCATGCCGGCTACATGACCACAGAGACGTCTTCGGACAGCGCTGGCTCTTTGGCTTTGAAACGGAGATGAGCTCTGCCCCTAGAGTCAGGAACCAGCCATTGCCCAAGCCCAGCTCCACTGCGCATACTCGTGCGCCTCCCGCCAGCCAGCTGCTTTTCAGGTCTCCACTGTGCATGCATAGGAGGGTGGGGCGCATGTGCTGGGGGCACTCACATTGGATTTTGGGGGGTTCGTGCACATGCGCGTGGGGCCCTACGTCCTGTTTTGGGCCTGGGAGGCCTCCTGCGCCAACCTGGAAGCCAAAAACGGGCGGGGGGCAGGCGCATGCACAGGGGACACACGCAGATGTGGGGGTGCATGCACGGGGCTCTCGCATTGCATTTCGGGGCTGCGGGCGCGTACTTCGGGCACTCGGCACCAAAAAGGTGAGCCATCACTGCTGTAGGATCTCCTGCTAGAGCAAGGGGTTGGACTAGAGGACCTCCAAGGTCCCTTCCAACTCTGTTATTCTCTTCTCTTCTTTTTCTTTACTTTCACAGAGTCTATTATCATGCCAAGATTCTCTAATACCCAGGACTGTCTAGGACTAGAGCAGGAATGATTTGCACATGCTCATTTTTGCAGGTTTACATTCCCCTTCCTAGTATCTCATAGACCATTTTTTACTTCACCAGAACGTACTGCAACCACGTGAAAATGTTTCATTTCTTCTGCCCAAATGATGTCACTGGAACGAATATTCTTATTCTTATTTTATTTTTTTTGCACGCGAAGGGAAAGGACGGAACCATTGCTGCTTTGCATCCTAATAATTCTTTCGCAGCCCTTTTTTTCCCCAGCCTCCAGGTAAGCTGTATGTTTTATTCTTATTTGCCTCGATGGAAATTATGCCCAAGCTGGTAGGCGAGATGTAATTTCCCTGCTATAAACTTTCCAAAAAAAAAAGGATTATGCGTGAGGTTTCATGACAGCTAATTAAGCCATGCTGTAGGTTACTTTCAATGTGATTATCCTGCTGGTCTTTTTTATTTATTTATTTGTTTGTTTATTTATTTATTAGATTTATATCCCGCCTCTCTTCACCCCTTTCGGGGGAACTCGAGGCAGCACAGACATACAATAAAAACACAGTTGCCTATACAATAAAAACACAAAACTCATCCGTTCACTCAGTCATACACGAGGGG